>JAQIXU010001124.1:0-20351 GCA_034701245.1 Strigamia transsilvanica | reverse complement strand
TTTTTGTGTTGTTTTTAATGTTGTTTGTTGGGTTTTGTTTTGGTTTTAGTTGGTTGGAAATTGTAATAATTCAGGATTGTTGTTTAAAATGTCATAATTCATTTATTTAGGCATAAATATGGTTAAAAATTGGCACAATTCATTTATTTAGGCATAAATATGGTTAAAAATTGGCACAATTCATTAATTTAGGCAGAAATGTTGGTTTTAAAATTGTGATAATTTATTTGTTTAGGGAGAAATATTTTTAAAAATCGTCATAATTCATTCATTTATGTAGAAATATTGTTAAAAATCGTTATAATTCATTCATTTAAGTCGAAATATTGTTAAAAATCGTCGTAATTAATTCATTTAAGTAGAAATATTGTTAAAAATCGTTATAATTCATTTATTTAAGTAGAAATATTGTTAAAAATCGTCGTAATTAATTCATTCAAGTAGAAATATTGTTAAAAATCGTTAAAAATTGGAACAATTCATTCGTTTAGGCAGAAATGTTGGTTTTAAAATTGTGATAATTTATTTGTTTAGGGAGAAATATTGTTAAAAATCGTCATAATTCATTTGTTTAAGGAGAAATATTGTTAAAAATCGTCATAATTTATTCATTTAAGTAGAAATATTGTTTAAAATTGTCATAATTGATATGTTTAGGCAGAAATGTTGCGTTAAATACTGAGAAACACGTTATTCATTCATTCATTCATTCATTCATTCATTCCGATAACACTCGATGCATGGAATGTTGAATCAAATTACCACTTTGCATTTATGTCAACAATTGCATAAACAAGAATTTCTAATTTAAAAATAAAATATTATATATAAAATAATTTTATATGCAAAAAAAAAAATATTTATTTTTCTTTTTTCATCGTATTATCATCAAAAAACGTACAGTATACAATTATTTATTTATACTTTTTAAATTTGTTTCTTTGAGCAATTAAACGTTTATAAAACAATGTAATCTCATAAGGCATAAAAGGGAATGAGTTTCATTTTATACTGGCCACTAAAACTTGACCATTGGGCAGTAAGTTGAAAGAAATCCCCCACCCCATCAACACAAAAATGGGGGTCCTTTCATGAGAATTCCCAATGGGGTGGACCAAAGGGATGGTACGGAAAGAACCCAAACGAAAAGAAAAAACAAAAAAAAACGAAAAACCAGAAAAATGAAAGGAAGAAAAATCATCATTTGTTTTTCTCCATTTTTTTTCCATCTAAAAAATGTAATGATGCGGCTCAAATGACCTTGGCCAAGTGGTCATCGACCCTTTGGCCCTGAGGCAAAGCCCAACGGCCCGATGGGCCAAAAGATACAAGGGATATTAACCCTTTATACCCATTGCCATTCAATTTAAATATTTATCATAACAACAAATAATAATAATCAATCATAATAATTAATAATCAATAATATTAATAATATTAATAATAATAATAATAACAAATAACAGTAACATTTTTCAATGGGGGAATTGTGATGCATCAAAAAAATCGACAAAAATTACACAAAATTTACATAATTAAACACAAATGAGGTGAGGAGAGGGTTGGGGAAACCTGTATTGAGCAATTTCAGGTAACATTTTCAAATATTTATAATAATAATAATTAATAAATCAATAATTATACAATAAAAATTCAAAAATTCAAAATGGCCGACAAATTTTTATTTACAAAAAAAAAAAAAAAAACCAAAACTGGCACAATATGACAAACTGAAGAAAATATTGAGCAACACGGACGGAAAAGACAATCACAGCGAGTAAAGGAAGACTTAAAACACATTATTCCTCCCACGCACCACCAAACGACACGTGGACTTAAGGCAACCACTCAAGAATTCAATTTTTTTTTCACCCCCCAAAAAACCCACACGAGATTCCAACCTTGGCTCCGACTCGAGCCCGAAATAACCTACGATATAAATACTTTACCGTTAAATCAGAAAAACCCCTTCCCACATTTTACAATTTTAGCCGCGCCGCACCACGCACTCTCTAGCCGCGCCGCGCGCACTCATTCCCCTTTCATCATATTCATCGGCGGACTACTCACAGACAGATGACACAACTGGCCGTGCAACGGCGACCCCCTGTTATTATTATCCTCGGCAAAAATCCCTCCCAGCGTGCTGGCGAGCGCCGCTAAATTCCCGTTGCTCGTCCCGCGTTCGGGCGACAATTCGTAGCGCACGTGGGTCCTCATGTGCCTCGTGATCATGTCTCTCCGACACGCCGCGTACGGACACTGCGGGCACTTGTACGGCTTCTCGCCCGTGTGAGTCCGCTGGTGCGTGCTCAGGTGGTCACTTCGGCTGAACACCTGGCCGCACACCCGACACGTGTACGGCTTGACCCCCGTGTGCAGTCGCATGTGTCGCGTGAGCATGTCGCTGCGCGCGAACGATCTCTTGCACACTTCGCAGCCGTACGCCTTGGAGCCGCCGCCCGCGCCCAGTGCGCCGGACGCGTCGGACGCGTTGCACGCGGTCCGGTGCGGCCCGCGGTGCCGGTGCCGACTCGCCATGTGTTTGGCGAGCCGGTCGTGCAGCGAGAACATCTGGCCGCACACGGGGCACACGTACGCGACGTCCGAGCCGGGCGGCATGTCCTCGACGACCGGCGACACCTCGATGGACGCCAAGTTGCCCTCCGAGTCGCGCAGCAAGTTGAGCACTTCGGCCAGCGGATCGGACGTCGCGTCCTGCTTTTTCGGCCATTTCAGACCCGGAAACGAGGGCAGCGGCGATTCGGCCGGCGTGGGCGGACTCTGCATCGAGTCGCCGCCGCCGCCGCTGCTCTTGACGCTCAGGTCCAGCGGGGAATCCTGGGGCGTCGAACCGTCCGAGCCCAGGCTTCCGCCTTTCGGGAGGAACAGCAGAGGGCGTTGTCCGTCCTGCTGGATCTCGCCGTCCGAGTGACTTCTGCGTCGCAGGAAGAGATCGAGCGTCGAGGGCGGCAGGTATTTGTAGGTGTTTTCGAACGCCGCACCGAGCGGCGACGCAGGTGTAACCGGTGTGAGCGGTGATAGGGGTGACGTGGGGACGCCTCCGCTCGGGCACGCGGTGGAACTCGATCTGGGGGCACGTGGGGACGTGCATTTCGAGCAGGGGCACGCGGGGCTGTGGACGTGCGAGCGTGTCGCGAGTGTTTCTGCGGCGGACGCGGCGGTGATCGAGGATGAGGTGGACGAGTTGGAGTCGTCCGAGGAGAAGGTCTCGAATACCGCTTCGTCCAGGTCGCCTTCGGACATGGCGGTCGCGTGTGTGGAGGACGAAGAACTGCTGTACGGGGTGCTCGAGTCGGCCCACCTGGTCGTGGCTTTCGAGGGGCTCATCGTTTCGTTTTTGTTGGCACCACCGATTTGGCTCGATAGCTTGTCTAGAATGGCACTCAGGCGATGTCGTTTGCGCCTGCGGCTCTCCTGGTCCGGACAGCGGACGCTCAGTTCGGCCATGGCACCGATTTTAATGGACACTCGCTGATCGACTGGACGTCCATTTTCCAATTTCCATTATCAGTAACCTGAATCAATAAACAAAAATATTTTATATTAGAAAAATGGAATTATTTGATGGTAACGGGTCTAAAACGGGTCTAAAACGGGCCTAAAACAAAAACAAATTATTTTTTTTATAAAAAAAGTGAATTATTTGATGGTAACGGGTCTAAAACGGGTCTAAATCGGCCCAAAACTAAAAATTAAATTTAAAAACGGGTCTAAAACGGGTCTAAATCGGCCCAAAACTAAACATTAAATTTAAAAACGGGTCTAAAACGGGCCTAAACAGCACAAAAATAAACAAAAACAAACTTTTTTCCAAAAAAAAGTTAATTATTCGATGATAACAGGTCTAAAACGGGTCTAAATCGGCCCAAAACTAAAAACTAAATTCAAAAACGGGTCTAAAACGGGCCTAAACAGCACAAAAATAAACAAAAACAAACTTTTTTTTAAAAAAAAAAAAGTGAATTATTCGATAATAACGGGTCTAAAACGGCCCAAAACTAAAAAATAAATTCAAAAACGGGTCTAAAACGTGTGTAAAACGGTAGTAAAACAGCAACAAGTGTTAGTTACATGCGCGTCGGTTACCTCTCCCTTTCAGAATAGTCGAAAAGTATTTCCGAACACCTACCGGAGGGCGAGGGAGTCGCAAATAGGCGACGAGTTGGCGGCACCCTCCCGAAAAAGAATCAGGGGCGGAAAACATTGCGTCCATGCCAACAATACAAAACCCAAAAAAAGATTCCAAAAACCAAAACCCCTTTTAGCACGCAAACAAACAAAAAATCCGTCTGCAGAACCGCTAAAAATTCCCCGAAAACCCCCCCAACAAAACAAAACAAAAAGATTCTTTTCCCACCCCCAACCGGGCCGACCGGGCCCAACCCAACCACCCACCCACAACCCCTCCAGTCGCACTACACCCATGATCAACCAAGCGTGCAGAGCCAACTCAAGATGAAGAGAGGAGACGACTTGTACCTAGGCAGGTGATGTATGGCCCCACCAAGCCCCCTGTGAAAACCCATTCGCTGGGTTCTTTTCAAGACACCTTCACTGCACTGCCCCCCTTCCCCTCGCCGCGCTCCTAACCAGGGCAGGGGTGGGTGGATGGGGGAGGGTGAATAGTACCAGGTGACCTCCTTCCTTATCCCCCTCCACCTCTCCTGGTCTGTGTACCTGCCAACCACCCCCACAAATCCTTCTTTTCAAAAACTCCCCTTCCCCTGCCGAAATACCTGTCGAGGGTTTTCATCTTTCAAATACCCGGCCCTTTGGGGCTTGGGGGTGGTGGGGGACGATGGGAATTGCCAAAAGGGGGTTCGGGAATTAGATAGTGGACAAAAAAGTTTTTTTTTTTGAGGTGGAAAAATTCTTCGCGTTACGTAATTATTTAGAAAACCCTGGAATTTTTTTTTTCGTTCAAGGTGAAGGTCAAGCCGGACTCCCACGCACAAATGTTGGGAATTTTGATTGACGTGACAATATTTTCGTTAATTTTGTGGATATTTCTTGGAAAATTTAAAAAAAAAAAAAATTTTTTACACACACCTGTGGTCAGTTTGACCGGTCCGTTTTTCACGTGTTGTTTGGGCTACTTCCGCTGCCTACCTGGCTCGATCATTCAGGTGCATACTGATTAGTACGAACGGCTAGTTTCGTTGCACCCTGAAGGTCGGGGAGCGCGACTACGCCACGCCCGGTTTGTTTTAGTGTGTGGCCAGAGAACTCCTTTGGCCGCCCACGCAACGCGGTGCATTTTCGAGCGCCGTCTCGCTCGCGGACGCCGGCGTCGCTCAACTGAGTGCCGATGAGTGGCGCGACGTTGGAAATCAACGTCAAAGCGAGTCACGTGAGCCGAGTTAAAATAGACGAGTTGGGTCCGCGAGTCAGGCAGCTGGCCAGCGACGACCAGAGCAGGTGATTGACAGCTAAAAGGTGAGGTGGGTGTCCCGGAATGAGAGCTCTCAAATGAATTGGTGAGGCGCCCGCGGGCACTACGCCTTGGGTCGGTAAAACGATGACCGAGGCCAGGCACCTGCGCAGGTGACCACCTCCACTCTACTTCCAAGCCTCTTTCGAAGAATTTTTCTTTTAAGTTTCATTTTTTTCATTGATGGCTTTATTAATAAAATATATTCGTTAATCCATCAATTTAAAACGCGTTCGAAACGGTTTAATAACCAATTAAAAGCTTAAAATTAATTTTTAAAAAATAAAAATTTAAAAAAATTTAAAAAAATTTAAAAAAATTTAAAAAAATTTAAAAAAATTTAAAAAAATTTAAAAATTTTCTAAAAAAAAATTTTTTTTGTTATAAATTACTCCCAAAATGGCAGTTATTTTCCTGCCACAAACTCGTGGGTGTATTTAAAATAGAAACCTGGCACTAACCCACCATGCGTCACATCTAAAATGGCGACACGCAGCAGACGACATATTAACCGAAGCCAACTTTTCTCTCTCAACAAACAAACAAACAAACTCAAAAACACAAACCAAACAAAACCTTACCTTAACAGTCTAGATCGGTTCCAAAACTAACCACGAGTTGTCACTTGTTCCTTCCAACTTGTTGCTTACACACATCCACTTGTCGCGTCAACCTGTCAAACAATCCGGGGCCCGTTCGCAACCTGCATCATGCCGCAGCGAAAAACTCTCAACTCAACAACACTTTTTCGAAGCGCTCTTCTCGATCTCAGCCGAGTCTATCGATAAGCAGGGAGCGGCACAGGTAGCAGCTACTGGGCAGCCCCTGCTGTTATCAGATGACGACGGCCGCTGTGTGGCGCTGGCAACGTCGAGGGGAGGAACTGAAGCGCCCCGTGGGAAGAGAAGAAGAATCCGCCGCCGCAGTGGCTCACTTTTTTTTTCTTTTTTCTTTTTTCTTTTCCTCCCTTCGCAGACCGCGACGGAGCAGCTAGATTACCCCTTGTCCATGGAACCCGCCTCGCTGCGGGCCAAAAGTGTTTGCATCATGTGTGCGCGGGCCCGCGGCGAGTGCGGGGGCGGGGACCCACCTATCGTCCGCCGCCCCCTCTCCTCTTCGGCGCCAACTTGACTGGCCACCTGGAATGAAGGGAGGCGGTGGACGCCAAGCCCTATCTTTTTCGCGTTTCAAAACCCACCCCCTTCGAGACCCCGGCCGGTTTTCGACTCCAACGCGAGCGTTTCCTTGACACCTCAACTCGGCGCGATTTCAAGGATTTCAAGCGTCGAGTCCGCCCCCGCGTTCCAGGGGACCTTGAAAGTCGGAACGCGATATCCACGATGGTTGTTATTATTTATTTATTTTTTTTTTTGGGGGGGGGGGATTTTTTTTTTTTGCGCGTCTCCCTCCACCCCCCCACATGAGTTTCTTCAGCCGATATCACCAACCCACCTGTCCGGGAGTTTGTAGGCGAACCACGAGAAGAGAACCTGTAATTTGGCGGCTAATTGGCGCCATAGATTTACTGCGCACCTGATATTAGTCGTGGCCGGCGGGGGAGGAGCCCCGTCGGCACGCAAGCTCGTTCTCACACTCGCTACCCCCACGAATGCCGCGAGCCAAACCTCCCCCTCTTGCCTGGACAGGTGAGGAACGTGAACTCGCAGAAGGAACGCTTCCTGCGGGCGCTTTTGCGCGAAAAGTTGTTTGCGGGGGTGGTTTTGGTTAGAAAGTCAAAAAAGGGTGGGGTTTCGACCGAATATTAGCACCAAAAAAGTAGCCTGTAATTATGTGAGGTCTTGGGGAATGTGTAAATTATGTAAATTGTGTAAAATTAAGTAAAAATGTAAAATTTTTTTGGGTTGGAAATGGAAATTTTGGTGATTTTTAAGAGCTGAAATAAGAGGAATTGTTTTTGGGTTTAGGCGTGATTGTAAATCCTATTTAATAAACTGAATGGATCGTGTTACAATAAAAATCTTGTTGATGAGCTGAGCATCCAGTCCTCTCTTTTGTGAGAATTTTTTTTTTTTTTTTTTTAGTTTACTGCCCTGTTAAATTTATAGGGTGTATCTTTTGTTTAGCTAGCAGGCTGTGCAGTGAAGCCGTTTTCTTTCCATTAGAGGGGCTGGATATTGCTGAATAAAACAGGTAAATCTTGTCAAGAGATTTAGAATTTTATTTATTTATTATTTTTATCAGTTTTCATTAATTGGCTGCAGTGATGAATGGTCGAACTCAAAATTAAAAATTTTATTATTTTGTATTTAATTTATCTTATTATCACTTTTGGGTGTATTTATTGTGTGCAGATATTCTAAATTCATTTAATTTATTCGAAAAAATAGAAATTAGCATACGGAATTATCGTGTTGTTAAGTTCAAATTTTTTTTCTTTTTGAAAACTTTTTTCTGTGGAATTTAATTGATGAATACTTTGATCGTGCAAGCATGAAGTAATATCAATAATTGTCATGGTTGATGAACTTCGAAAAAAGATAGTCTCTCTGTAGACATCGGATTGCATAACTCGTGAAGAACTTCAACTTCCTCCTCCGGGTAGCAGCCACTGTTTATTCCTCAAAAGTTATCACTAAGCAACAACAGATGGCGCATGTTCCATGCCCAGTAAAACAGCACATTGATAGTGACATTCCCAAAGACATGGTAGTAGATGAGTTGACTGAAGCCTTGGAAGCTTTGAAGGCAACATTTCCAACAGAAATACAAGTATGAAGTGGAAGTGTGTAACAACCGCAGAATAATCAATCGCGGAAAAAAATATTTTAAGGGAAAAAATTTTTGTAAAATAAACTTACCGCAGAATGAAGTAACGCAGAATCAAATTCACACGTTATACCTAACGCGGAAAAAAAAAACCGCATATGAATAACCGCTGGAAAACTTTTCCAAGAAGGGCAAATGTATTTGACAAAATTAGGTGATAATTGTGTGAAAAGAGACATTTAAACATTGTTGTTGTAAAAGAAAACTGCAGTGCACTCCAAAGACTGCCCCGTGAAGAAGAAAAACTAATAATCCTGATAATCCTGCACTGATAGCTCCGAATAACACATAAATTTATTTCTCTATGGGAATTAAAAACGACAAATCCAATAAATAGCTCACGAAAAACAGCTTCCGAACAAATTGACTTTTCTTTTGTTTTCTTGATTTTCCTGCTATTTTTTCCTTTTATTATACATCGATTCTAACTCGTCTTCATTAGCCTAAGAAAATAACAGAAGAAAAAAATGTAGGAATAAGTAATTTGATTACAGACAGGCCTTACCACTAGGTCATCGTCTTCATTCTCTTGACTGCGATCCATTGCCGGTTGTGGAGTTAAAGCAAAATTGACCACTTGAGCCGAATGTTTTGCTAAATTTGTTACGACTACACGTTTCGTCTCAGGTTCAAAACGCTTTTTAGTTGCCCTCACCAGGTATTCACCAGGGGTCAGCAAACGCCAGTATTCGCCATTGCCCACTGTCAATAGATATTTCAATGTAAAGAAATAACAGTAACACAAGAACAATGCATTGTGGGAGAGAAATAAGGCGGTAAGAAAGTAAAGTAGCTGCAAGCGCCAAGAAGTAACCAACGAATGACCTTTCACCATGAGCTTGGGGAGTGCCAATTTGCTCTTGGACGCACCTCACTTTGGGCAAAAACTACTAGAAACTATTTTGATGTTGGTGTTATGGAGTAAGTTCCCAGAAGTGTTTCCAATGCTTTGGCCACTAACCAACCACTAACCAAGTGGCCAAAAGACCATTTGGACAGCACAACAAGAACTCTTCTGTCACCAGCTACAGTCCGCACCTTGTATCTTGATGCTAAATTCAAACTGCATCCCATTCTGCACAGATGATTTTCTAATTCTTATTTAGCATTAGCAGTGTTCTTTTGTCTTGATTTATTGCCACTGTCAAGTGTGAACAGCAACATTAAGTTTTTTTTCTTTCAGTATGGACATCGATCGTTACTTTCTTAGTCTTTTACTGTTACTTCCTTACTTTTAATGCCAGTATAAACTATGCATTAAATAGCCTCATTTAGCACGCAAAAAAACTGAACAAACCTGTTGTAATATCATGATTTATAACTTGATTCTGACCATTTGTTAAATTTACAACCTTAATCAATGCATCCATTACCGGCTGATTCGTTGCTCTGTTTCTCACCACTCCTTTGACACCGATATGAGACTTAAAAAAAATAAAAATTAAACATCAATTTCTTGCCTGATGTGAAGGTAATATGGAATAAAAAGTAAACAATCACCTGCCAAATGTAATTGATGAGTGCATCTCTATTATTCTCCCATTCTTCTTGCAATTTGTCTTCTGGCGGAAACTTGTCACAACCCAATTCAAGAGTGATTTCGAACGTGTTGGAACTCAAATAGTTAAAATCCTGCATTCCTCCTTTGACACTGTACCAAGCTGCTCCATTTGTGATTCCTCCTTTACTAGCAAAATCATCGTCGCCCGTGTTGTCGCACGGCGAGTGATCCATCTTTCCCATATGTTTATGTTTATCCGCATAAGATAGAGCCAAATACCTTGAAATTATTACAAATGTTGTTTGATTATTTGTTTTTTTGTCTACTGTAACCTACTTGAATGTTTGGTCATCAGGTGTGGCAGCATACTCGTGGATGTTGCCACTCCTACTCATATCGTAAGGATAATTTGCTACCAAATCACCACCGTGCAAATTTGCCGATAGTACGAACGGGTACCGCATGATCCAATGTATGACGGCCACAGTTTCAGGCTGCGGCTAAACGTGCAAAACAGTGGAAAAACCAAGACCGGTTGTAGTACTTCCTTATTAATATAGTCTGTTTACAGAAACTTGTGATGAACCCCCATTGGTTAGTGTGACCAGATATTGGAAATAAAAAACCGGGACACCCATTAGCAATACAAAATTGCCCAAAAAATTAGCCATAATGCACCGAATGGCGGAACCGGAAACAATCTCTCCGCGCACTTCCTTCGGATACTGGAACCAGAACTGCCAAAGTATTGCCATGAATCACTTAGTAACTAGATGCGCTTATGAAGTGCTTGCAGATCCTGAAAATCCCTTTTTAGTGTACGACCTTCGGCAAGGGCGTTGATCGCACGAGAAATCCAATTCTTCGTGTTTCAACCAAATTTATAATTGCGGGTTGCTCGTCTAACCACTGTGTTTGGGTAGGCAATACCGTGGACATGGTAAAATCGTGGCAGCGTTGCAATACCGGTATTCGTATTCCGGATAATGGGCGCGTAAAACCGCTTGAAAGAAAGAGGACCGTCGAGGTGAAAAATCCACAAGAGAACATTGTTCAACAATGGCTCCATCTCACTCTTGCTTTGTTGTCATACCAACCAGCAAACAACACAACTGACATCTTTACAACATGGGAGTTTCATCACAGCCTTTTGTAAACAGACAAGATACCGCAGTTAATAAGTTTTACTATATAGTCAAGCCGTCCAAACTGATCCAACAGATGGTTGTTCTTTTCAGCATTATGCTCCTCGTTACTGTAAACTATCCGATCCAAATTGGGGAAATCACGATTCAGATCCACATCATTACCATTCACTCGTCCCCGGACCCAATCCATGTGCGACGGCCCCTGAAAAGTCACAAATCAAACAAATCAAGAAGCTAGCTTCACTGCACTACAATATCCGCGCACTTGTGCTGCAGCTTTCTCCCATCCGTCGGGATTCAACGACGGCAACAGATGAATTCGCGTCGTGTTGATCAGACTCTGTATCTCTTTATTTCCATTCTTATATTCCTCGCACATGTAATCGGCCAGTTTCAACAGCAATTCGCGACCCACTACTTCGTTTCCGTGCATGTTGGCCACATATTTGAACTCGGGTTCGACTAAAAACAAACAAATGTCAAGGTCAGCTCAATGTAAATAAAACGGACGAATATGAATGCGTTTTACGTGTTTCGTGTCGGCCTGGATTGCGACTCAATTCGATGACTATGAGAGGCAAACCCGAGGTGCTGGTTCGATCCAGCGAGTACAGCCGCGATATGGTTGGGCATTTTCTGTGAACATTTTCCAGAGATTGCAGCAGCTCTTCGTTGTTGTGGTGTTTCAATTTGAATGCCGAATTGATGTCGATGTTGGAAAGGAAAAGAAAAACCAAGAGAGCATATGGGCGCCAGTCGATCGTGGGCATGGCTACTCTCAACAAACCTTTAATTTTCTTGTTTCTCGCTCCGAGTGTGACGTCAAAGGCAAGTGCGGATGTTGCTAGGCAACTGACATTTAAAGCGAAAATCGATTACTTCAACCCACAAGTCAGCGCTGCATTTTAATGATAACTGTAGTGATTTTGTATTAAAGTTTGTGACTAAATTGATGTAATTATTTGTTTTGGTGTAACAAATAATAGTTTGGACTTTGGAGTATGTAATTATGCCAAATGTTTTTTATTTTTGTCATGGTTACGATGTTCTGGATTGTGGCACTAGATGGCATTAGTTGTCAGTCATGTTATTGCACCAGAAGTAAACACAACTGCAGTTTGTTTAGTTTTGCAATGTAGAAATTGTTTCTTTATGTTTACCTCAGATAACCTTCAATGTAGGAGTCCATGAATTGTAAAAAAAAAAAAAAAAGGAAAAAAAAGTGTCTTGGGCTCTTGGCTAGTCAAAAAATTTCTTTTAATGGCAGCGTTTACAGTTATGTCAAAGTGACATCACACCTGAACGAAAACGAGGCTATTTGGTGTAAACAAACCCAACCGACATCAATTCTTGATAAAATCTGAATGTTATGAATTTAAAATAATTTCTAGTGTATAAAAACCAATTTCTAAACAAATTAAAATTGAACTAAAATTAGTTTTATTTTCAAATTTCCTTTTGATGCCGCAACAAATCGAAATTCATAAAATACAAAAAATATATACAAAAATTCGTATATACATTTAGAAAACTAACAAAAAAATAAACCATCTCTCTCAATTTCTACATACATACATATTTTTATAATTTTTAAATAGATTTTGCTATTTTTTTTAAATTTTTTTTAAACCGCGTTTATTTATAAAAAAAAAAAATAATAAATCACAAATTCAGTTCCTCTTCAGTAACCCACACACCATCCGGCCCCACCTCGTGCCTCAGAGTGAAACTCCCATCCGTCTTCATCTCAGGATGTTGCTGCAAAATAGCCTCAACCGTCTCCTTATCCAAAACGCAAAAAATGTGCAAAGACTTCAAAAAACTGCACCGATCCGACAAAATCAGCAGCGCAGCATTCAACTCTTTACTCGGTCTCGTCTGCACGATCAACTTCTTCAACGTCTTCGCGTAATGCTGGGAAGCCAAGCGTATTTCATCATGTATGAACGTAAAAGTCTCCAACCGCAAAACCGAGCACGGGATCTCAGGTTTGAGCACCTGCGAAATTTTATGCAACGGACACGTGTGGTCAAACCTCAACGTCACCCTCAAATCTGGCAAATGCTCAACCAGGGTCTTCCACACCCCTGACGCAAGATCCTTCGTGTATTTCTCCTCCCGTCGACACGTGATGCCCAAATGTTGCAGGGGGTCGCGGTCCTCCTCGATGAACGCCAGAAGGACCTTCTCGGAGAGACTGCAATTGAGCAGACGCAGGTCCGTGAGATTGCGGCACTTTTTCACCAAATTCAAGATGCACACGGGGGTGACCTTGCACACCAGGGGGCTGTTTTGTATGTTGAAGTATTCCAACTTGGGGTGGTTGCTGGCGAGGGCCTCGAAGAGCGCGTCGTCGAAGAGAAACGGAAGTCCACTCAGGTCGACGCACCTGAGGGACGTGAGCAGAGTCACGTTGTTCGGGGGGATGCCGAAGAGGCACTGGAGGGCGCCGACGAACTCTAGACCCGCGTAGAAAAGGGGATTTCGTCCGGAGCACTGGACGATGAATTTCTCCAGTCGACGCTGGGGGCAGCGAGCCAGAGCGCGGATGGTGGCGCACGCCATTTCGCGGTTGTAGGACTCATACTGGTCGAGTTGGATGCGGATGGAGCGGAGGTGCTCGCCGTGCGAGTTGATACAAGCCGCGTGCCGCTTGTCTTCGGGGGTGCTGAATCGGAACGTGTACTTGCGCCAGTTGTACGGGCTCAGGAAGTGTTCGTACCACGAAGCGCAGGTGAGAGCCGCGTGGAATTGATCGGCCCGTGACAGGTAACTTAGAATTTGCAAGATTATGTGGTCAGGTAAGTCTTGCCAGCCCGTTGAGTTCAGGCGGAGGCAAGCCATTCCTAGGGAAGAGAGATGGATGGTGGTTTAGCAGTTTGGGGAGTTAGTTTTTGTGGTTTACCTTCACGCCCATTGCAAATTCTAATCCGATTCAAACGACGGCTTCCATCGCTGCGCTGATGTTTTTTGGAATTCTGGTGGCAAAACAAATGAAACAATGCCAACTTGTCGCATTGTTTATTTATTTATTGTTTGTTTGTTTAATTGTAGGTGGATTTCAATGGCATCTATTTTTTGGAGGTTTGAATGAGTGTTTCGACCAGTGCTGCCCTCTAGTTGGTTTTCATGCAATTCCTTAGTTCGTTTTTTGTCACGAGGTGGCGACACATGTTAAACTAGTAGGTCCAGACCGCTTAGGACTATTCTGAACATTTGTTACATTTCAGAATCTCGTATTTATCTGAAATTCAGATAAATACGAGGCCCCTAAAATAGGCTTAACAATTCTTGGAATATGACGCGCGTGATATTTTTGTTCTGCATTTTATTTCAATAAAATTTATGTTGTAAGTGCATTCAACCTATGGGTTCAATAAACATGTGTACCGTGAGACCTTTAAGACCAGATTTAGTCACAGATTGAGTGAAAAAAATACAACAAACAAAAATTTGTTTGCAATATTTATTTTTTAAAAATATTGATAAATATGAATAAAATTTGTTTTTGAGTGGGAGTGCTATTTTCCATATTTTGAACAAGTAATTTTTCGGCCACATTCTTGGAACGTTGGATGAACGTACCCTAAAAGATAATTTGCGAACGTACGTCTCACGTGAGGTATTTCGAACACGTTTATTCAACGTATCACATTTCAAACACTACATATTGTCTGCTAATACAAGTAGGATCAATAACACTATTCAATCGATAGTCATACAAGACCTTTTCCAAACTCCAGTAAAATTCTAAACGAAATGGCCGGTAAGCAAAGTTACGATTTGGCTATGCAAAACCCAAACGCCGACAACAAGACAGTCATATTAGTCAAATTAAGTGACTCGGCCATGAATGCCATCGAAGAGCACTGCCGTAAAACGTCACGCAAAGTAAAACCAACGATCCAATTCAAAGGTACCAACGGATCAATTGACTTTCCATCGCCTAGCACCTCTACCGGACATTCCTATGACTTTACCATCGCAAAAGAGGAATGTTCAGTGGAATGTCTAAAAAAATCGGGGACGGCCACTCTAGAATCGTTCGGATTCACCCGATTCAAAATGCACGTTCGTGGCAATTCCAAGGAAGCGTTACAAGGCATTCAATCCCGAGCTGACCTGGCAGAATTGAAAGAGAAAGCCAAATACTGTCCCTTAGTAATCAAAGAGGATGATGTGAAAGCTAGGGCGATTGTAAGAAGGAGAATTGTCCCAGTAAAGCCCATAATAAAGAGATCTCTTAGGTGGTTCACTTGGTTGCTGTGAAACCGCTTAGGAAATCGGACTTAATTGCCAAGTTGCTAGTGGATGGTGTCGACACTAAGGGGCTCGAATTTGACAAATTACTGGATGTTATTTTGAGTAAAGTGGCCGTTTTGGAGGGCGAGAAGTTTGATTTGCTGAGGCATGTGTGGAGGGAAGTGCAGGACGATTGGCCGTCCTATACTGAAATGGAGAGGGAGTTACTAAGAAGCCGCAAACCGGAGATTTTTAGTTCGGCGGTTAATGCGGTTCGATCGAAAGCGATGAAGAGACCCACAACAGAAGAAATTACCGCTCTGACTAAGCGGACACGACGTGGGAACTAAACCCGAAAATTATTTCCTTAAATAAAAGAAAATCCAAAACAATATTTAAAAATCATTGAGCACTCGTGCCATTTTGCTGCAGTTGATGGCCACAGAGTATCATTGCTACGCAATTTGACCACACAAAATCAACCGTTGCCAATTTATCAAAACTTCAAGACGTCTTTGGTTTGTGCCTTATTTTTTTTTAATTATCTATGTGCACTTTTATTTTTTGTCTAATAAGTTTTCTGGGTCTATTTGTCATGCAGATTGCTGTTTGGATCTCGGTGTTGTTGGCAATCAAAATCTTAGATATTGCTGTGCAATGGAAAATGGAGAAAGTATGTATTGTAGGGTTTGTTCTTGCTTCTGGGATCAGCATCAGGTAATTAATTACCATATGCAACAAGATATCACTAAGTACTGGTTTACCAATGCTGTAGTAGAAATGGAAAAAGAGCAGGAGGCAATTATCAAATCTAGTGTGAAAATTGGATATTATTTGAGTAAACAAACTTTCATGTCATATGATAATATTATGATGAGCTATATGGATTTTGCAATAAAAAGTGAAGAGAAGAAAACAGATGATGGCTTTTTAAAGGGATTTGTAGCGTTGATTGTGCCTGAAAGCTAAACAATTATCCCATGATGAGAGAGAAGGTGAGAATTCTGAAGCTTCAACATGCAGGAAAAAAAATAAAAGAAATAGCTGCTGAACCCCAGAGATCATGGTGTTCAATCTCAAAATGCTTAACTAACACGAATTAAAGAAGATGATGTAACGCCAACCAAGAAAAGGCTTGGGAAGACTAAAAATCACACAAAGAGATGTGACTGTCCTGAAAAAAAAATAGTTCATGCCAATAGTTTTTCATCTCTAACTACTCTGGCTCGAAGATGGTCTACTTCTATTAGAAGTAAGGTTTCCAGGTTCACTGTTTGGCAACGGATACTGGATACCCAAAACAAAACCTCTCCTCAACAAGAAGCAGCAAAAGTGCCGAGTTGATTGGGCTTAAAAATATCATCATTGGGACCCAGAAGACTGGGGAAAGGTTATATGGAGCGATGAATCCATGTTCTGTCTCAAATTTGGGGACAAAGATATTCGCAGAAAATGCAAGACTTTTGGTCCTTGATAGACATGGGAATAATGACTGTCATTAGTCCCAAATTTAACATAGACTTTTTTTGCAGTGGTTTCACTGTAGGTGACTGAGGATTGGACGCCAGAGTCACACTGCGCCAATTCGTCCTGTAGTCTGAACGCAGCCGCAATAGAGGGGTTCAAGAAGTGGACAGGCATGAGACGACAGGTGATATGCCCATCACAGAGCTGGTTATGGCAGTGCTAACATCCACATGACCCTGGGTGAATGGGCATTCCAGCTCCAAACCAGCAGGCACTCAGTCATGGATTGTAGCAAATGGAAAAAACCTTTCACACGACTACGTGGTGCACTTCAGGAGATGGTGTTTAGCTCGTGGCCAGGCCAGAATACAGCGACATGACTGCCCAAAAACGCTGAACACATGCGCACATGCACAAAACGGAATGTTGTTTTGCCTATATAAGTGAATGTTTTAACATTTCAAATAAAGTCTCACTACTAATGATGATCTTAGGATCGATCAAAAGGCCTTTAGTGACAAATTTAATTTTTGTTTTATTTGGAAAGAGCGACAATAATGCAATCGTAATAAAAATGTATAGTCTCCAGTATAGTTTTACTATTAGTGCACGCTGCTCTTTTGTACACTTGACAAATAGCTCCAATATTATACTTCCTTCACTTTCAACAAGTCTAATAAATAATAAAACCAAGCATCATAATTTGATTGATCGGTTTAGGTTATGGTTACTGAGTATTGCCGAAGGTAGAACAGCAAAGAGGTTTTTTAGACAAATTTTAGCAATGGTAAACTTTTTGCAAAGGTGAGATTGGCATAGAATTAATTAGTCAACTTTCTTATTTTACTGACAGTGCACAGTGCAGACTGGTGTTGGATTTGTTGCCTACAAGGAAACGTGACATGACATACGTGATCCAATCACATAAAAGACTGAAAAAAAAAATAACAGTTTTTGAAACACTTCTTCTGAAGTTTGATATGTAATCAAAAAATAATAACCGCAAAAATCAGGGAAAAATCTCAAAATTGTTGTTTCTCCATAGGTTGCTTCATTTAAAACAACAAATCCTCAGTTGTGTCTAAAAACCACATCAATAAAACTAATTTTACTTTTACATGTAAGTGCTGCGCCCAACAAATAATCCAACCCAAACCTCCGTTGAAACTTTAAACAGAGATCATGGTGTTCAATGTCAAAGGGCCTAAAACGAATTAAAGACGATGATAACGCCAACTAAGAAAGGGGTCGGGAAGACCAAAAATCACTACAAAGCGAGATGTGACTGCCCTGAAAAAACAGTTCAAGCCAATGGTTTTTCATTTCTAACTACTCTGGCTCAAAGATGGTCTACTTCTATTAGAAGTAAGGTTTCCAGGTCCACTATTTGGCGACAGGGCAAGGGTACCCAACAAGAAGCAGCAAAAGAGCCGAGTTGATTAGATTTAAAAATATAGTCAATGGGGCCCAGAAGAACTGGGGAAAGGTTATATGGAGCGATGAATCCATGTTCTGTCTCAAATTTGAAAACAAAGATATTCGTGTTTACCGCAGAAAATGCATGACTTAAGCCCGGTCTAGATATGGGATTAATGACTTTCATTAGTCCCAAATTTAATCCAGACTTTTTTGCATGACTTTAGCCCGGTCTGGTCCTTGCTAGGCATGGGATTAATGACTTTCATTAGTCCTAAATTTAATCAAGACTGTTTTTGCAGTTATTGTGGTTTCACGGGGATTTGACGCCAGTCACACAGTGCCAATTTGTCTTGTAGTCTAAACACAGACGCTGTTGAAGCATGACGCTGCACTGTGCACTCGTGTTCTCGAGTAGCTGGAGTGCAAGCTAAAAGCTTGCGTAGACCCAGTATTGCATCAAAGGTTGATTTTTGCTGGAATCAACTAAGAATATGCGGAACTGGGTTTTCACCTAAACAAATATGTGCATATGATCAAGGGGGTCTGGCTGCACATAAACACTCACTGTCTTCTTTGTCTCTTGGGACTCCGGAGTAGCTCCACGGTGGTTCTGTGACGATGCGAATCAGTGAGTCCACTTTGGAGGATTCCAAACTAGAAACAATATAAGTTAAACGAACAAAGCTTGATAACCAAAGTTATCCAGCAAAAAGGACTGGACTTGCAATTTTTACAAGTCTAGCTCAGGCTAATGAAATATCCTAAAGCACACAGCAACAATCTGTCAGGACAGGATTATTGCGTGCATGCAGTTCAAGATCATTTTCAAAAGTGTTGTAACGGCGTTGGCCCAGGCCCGAAATATGCTCAGAAACCTGTGCAAAACGTCGTTAATGAGGTAATTAGTAATGGATTCAGTGCATTGCTGCATTGAATCCGTTGAGATGCCTCATCCAGGGTGTAGCCCCTGGATGAGAGGGTGCGAGATATTACAGCTGGCGTGTGGCACTTGTAGCAGGTCTTGTGTTAGAAAGAGAGAAATATCGTGCACGCTCTGATTTATAATTAAAAAAATGTGAGATCACCACAATTCCCTGCCTTTAAGAGAAAGCAGTAAGGAATTTTTTCTACTTACTGTTGATCCATACCCTCGACCGGTGGTAGAGGGCATAGCAGAAGCATGTCAGTGGAGTTGTCACGAGGATCCTGGTGCTCATTTACAACACAGAAGGAAAGTCCCACACAGGGACCTGACGACACCCCGTTGTTTTGGCGCCATAGCCATTTCCGTGTAAACTTTCCATTACATTCCATTCCATTTAATATTTTGTATAATTCATTAATAAATATTACGTCAATTTTATATCTTATATCTATTTCAATATTATTGTGTTAATTACCCTAGACAGCATAAACGGTCAATCGAGTTTAAGACCCTTTGTGGCATCTCATCGCAACGGACCACCGCAACAGGAGTTTGAAAAATAACCAGCAGAAGCGTTTTTTTGCGAAAGGTAGTTAATCGAAATAATTATATTGAACCTTCGACTAATAATGAATATTTGCAGAATGAGTTATCCCCAATCTAAAGCAAGATTCAAAAAGTATTCCAATTTTCCTAATAGATTCATTCCATAAAGTCTATAACAGACTTAAATAATTTGTCCATACACATTCTTGAAGTAGTAACACTGAGACGGTCCACATCTTCAAACTAGTGAGCACCACAGAAAGAGCCAACCAAGGATGGTTAAGTTATTTGGGAGAACAATTCTCGCCAGAATGCGTCAAGCATAGTCGAGCATTTGCCATTGCCCGATTATCAATGACTGCCTCAAAACCAATTTGCGCAATTGTCTTGTAAGATGAAGATTTACAGCATTATTTAATATGGTATTTATTTATTAATTTATTTCTACACATCTCTTTACTCTTTTCAGAATCCAAAATATTCTCCACATATTTGTTGCTGCAGCAGAAGGCCATTTATGGATTTACAACTTAGATCCAAATATTGGTGGAGAATGTACATTATTAAAGCAACATAACTTAGGTAATGCAATATATCTAAATATATATTTTTTAACTTAATCCAAATTTTTATCCCAACAGAATAGATGGCGTGTTTGATCTCCCAAATGCACTTGCAGATTCTCCAAAACAATCAGCATTTGGAGGCCTTCAAATTTGAATTACTCAGCCAAAAGAAAAGCAAAAGAAGCATTCAAAGTTAGGTTTGATCAAATATTAGTTCCTTGTGGTGACCTCGAGAGCCCCAAAATGGTTTCTCGAGTGTTCACTGTGTTTCTCTTAAAATATTAAATAATATTTT
>JAQIXU010001123.1:0-20355 GCA_034701245.1 Strigamia transsilvanica | reverse complement strand
GGAAATTGAAGGGCCCCCAAAACTAAGGGGCCCCCATGCACCGCATGGGCCTGCGGTATGGTAGCTACGCCCCTGGACTTGCCCCGCTGCATTAACACTACCGAAATGACCACCCAGGGTTTGCTGAATAAAAATCATAAAAACAATCCGACTTTTTATTCAGTTTGACAACGATTGACAACAGATGGTGGATTGTTTCCTTGTTGTTAACGTGGACGGACACGTGTTGAATTCACTAAAGGATAAACACACGGCCTCCCCATCCCACCTCCGCTTCTCACAAATTCAACCGAACGACCGACTTGCGTTTCTCCTGCCATCACTCACCGCAACTAAGCCTATCACTCATTTCCAGCCGACACAAATTTCTCCTCATCGTCTGTATGTTCGATTCAGTTGCCATGCCTACAAACTCGCACTCTTACGCGTGTATTTTATTACAGCAACCGTAAGTTGATTTTCTTTTGCTGGCCCGCAATTTTACTTGCCCCTAAGGTCCTGTAATTAAGTTGAGTGACGGGTTTAGGTTTGCACGAAGCATAGGTGCGCCTATCAGTGTTGTGGGTGTCATATTTTGCCCAACTAAATGACACGTTAATGTCCAATTTAGCACCGAAACGCGCCTTGTGATTCGGGCTGTATTGGCTCCTCTGTTGCCCTGGTGGTAAATTTATCAATTTTTGAACTTGGCTTGGCTGCGCGTGAATTATGGCCGTAGGTTTGTAGCGGCGCGTAGGTATTTGCGGGATGATGAGCGGGTGGTGGTTTTGGGGTGAAAAATGGAGGTATTGTTGAATGTTTTAAGAAAAAGATGGTTTTTAACGGTTTAAGGAATGGGAAAGGATTGGGTTTGAATTACGGCGTGCGAACGCGTTTGAAATTAGGAAAGTGATGATAAAATGAGAAATATGGCGAATGTTCAGCAGCAAAGCTCAGGGATAGCATTTAAAAAAAATAAATTTAAAATATAAAAATTTCAAATTTTTTTTATATTTTGTTTATAAAAAAATTAGGAAATTTGATTTGGAATGCAAAATCAGCACTGGTCAAGCCGGGGTGGGGTGTTGGGGAGGGATTCATTGTGCATTTGCACCTATTGTTGACCACAAAAGCCAATAATCGCAGGCATTTGTGCTTCCATCTATACCCAGATATAAGTGGCCACAATAAAAAGCAGACCCAGAGGAACGCTATGGGAACGCGTGAATAATTCAAAACACGGGGAATCACACCTCTTGATCGAAAAACCACTCGCCCATTAGAACCCACACCCATCTATCCCTCTAGCCCTCACTCAAACAAAGTGCATCACTCTTCTTCCCCACCACCCCTCACCACCCCCCTCTAGTCCACCATTTTATTTATTTTTTTTCGTCCTCTTGTTATTTTTATTTTTATTTTTGCAACATTCGTTATTCATTTTACGTGGTATATGGTCATTCCTGCGTCTCCGGGGACGCGAGTGTGTTGATGCGTACGAGTTGTTCCTCTGTTTACCGGACTCCAAATTAGCTCCGAAACCAATTTAATCTCGTCCAACGCGAGACCCCGCTATAAGAAACGCCACTTGATCCCACTTTGCGCCCACACTTAGGTGAAGAGTGGTTTTGGTCGAGTCACAGGGGTGAGGGTAAAAGTTGGGACGCAGGTGGCGGTTGCCATGGCGACTCGGATGTGTTGGTCATGGTCAGTTCGCTGTAGAGGGGCTGTGTTTGATGCTTGAGTCGGCTGGATTGTTTCCATTAATTTATTAGAAGCTAATGAAGGCTTAGCATCTGGAGAAGCTAATTAGAGAGATGGGAGGCGGTAGGGTGGCCCCTGGCTGCCACCCTCCATTCATACGGTGAGCTAATTAGGCCTGGTGTGGGGGGAAAAGGAAACAGACGCCACCATTGCTCACATTGGAAAAAGTGGGGAATGGCATGTGCATGGGCATCGCCACTGCAAGTGGATGTGGGGTGAGTTAAATTAAATTCTATTGTGTCTTGTGTGTTGCTTGTCGTCTTAGGTAGCAATTACTCTAATGTTGAATTTCGGATGCTGGGTAATTTGATGAAAATGTGTTGTTTGTTTACTTTTACCAGTTGTCAGGAGGAAATTTGTTTATCTTGTTTATTAAAATGGTTGCGATGTTGATTTAGAATTTTTAATTTTTTTTTTTTTTTAATTTTTAATTTTCGATTTTTGAAAGGATCTTGAGTGAAAACAAGAGTTTGCTGAATTGAATAGATGTATTTTTAGTGCTTTTGTTGTTCATGGATGCGAATTATGCTTTTGAGAAATTGTTTTGATTGCAGTGGATCAAGTTGCATGTTGTGGTCAATATGGTAGTGTCCTCTTGTGTGGTGGAGATCAATTTTTCTGTTTGCTTGAATTAGATGCAGCCCAGCCTTGCAGAAGAGGGAAACCATGTATACAGAATTGAGTGTCAGAAATGGAAATTATCAAGTGAAATTGTATTGATTGATGCATTTTTGTCATGTAAAATGCACTATAAGCAGCCGGCAGTGCTTCTACAATATGTTCTGCTTTCATTAGGGGTGTGTTTACTAATACCATGTGATTTAGTGGGTGTTTTCAGCCAGATAATCTTCATAAAAACCATGCTTGAATTGGATAGATTAGGTCATATTGCCAGCTGGAAAATTCCATCGTAAATTGCCGTAACTGCCAGTGATGTAGTTTTAAGAAACACTATGGGTATCAACATGTTTCATGCTTTAAATGTAGGTTTGTAAACTGCTTTAATACAGTGGTGAGTGTATATTGATAAATATTGGCAGAATCTGGATATTGAATTCAATCAGTTTGGTCAATTTAAACTTTTATTTTAGTGTTCTTGATCAATTAACTCATTGGTTTTAGTTATTTTGTTTAATTTAGATATTGAATTTAGTCATTCTGGTCAATCTCGATGTTTAATTCAGTCGTTTTGGTCAATTTAGACCCGCGTGGTCACGTACACAAGTGAATTGAGGTTAAATATTATTATTTTTTTTAAATTTATATTATTTTATTCTAAAATATTTTTTTCCACGTGTTCTTTGTGCAGCAATACCATCTGTTTGATTTTTTTTTCTTGTTCTCTCGTTATAAATCACTTTTTTGTGATGATTTGATCCCTTTTATTTCGCCTTGCTCATTTTTTTTCGCTAGCCCTTAACTCTTCGGGATCATCAAAGTAAATTTGATCATATTGCTGGTAATAAGTGTCATTTATAAATCGTTTCTCAATTCCCTCGGAGCAATTCATGTCTTGTTAATTTGAAAATTTCCCAAACGACGTCTTGATCCCAATGACAAAATGAATCCAAAGGATTAGTCTTGAATGTTTTGTTGCTTGTGGGGGATGCCAATCCAGCAGACAGGCAGCTGGTCCCACGAGGATGCAGGCTGACTCCCCGAGAGAGAGATATGCGTGGGCGGATGGACGCGCCTTATGAAAAGACAATGCGGGTGTCAGGGCGCCCTTACACGACACCCACTTGGTCGCATGTCTAATTAACTGCCCCTGAGACCAACATGCTGCACGTTTGACACCACCTGCTGATTTGGATTCCTCTGTTTTTTCATTCTCTTCTTTTTATCTCAGCTGACGTTGTAAGATGTTTAAAATTGCATTTGGGGATCAGCCATCACCTCCAAAAAAAAAATTTTTGTGTATAATTTTTTCATTGCAAGTTGAATGTAAACAGTTGCAGCCCACGATAAAATGATAAGTGCAATACAGTCAAACTGCAACAACTAGCAAAATAGTTTATAAAATAAACTTCTATGAATGGATGATGATAAATAGTTGATATAAGACTAAAACTGTAAAAACACATTTTATATTTGTTGGTTTTTAAACTTACGACATGGTTTAGAACTCGTGGATCCCAAAACTCACGAAATCTATGGTTTTATTGTTATTAACCATTCATGAAAACAATTTCTGTAATAGTTAGGCACTCCCAGTGTGATTTTCACAATATTTTGGAGCTTTGGATTCATTTTGAGCATTAAAACATACTGTAATGGAAAAGTTTCACATTGATTGGTCTAGTATCCAGTTGAAACTTGAAGTATTTCCCTCTTAAAAACTGCAGTACATATCTGACAGTCATCTTTTTACACACTGCAATAGGGTAGCGAGTTCATATGACTACTGACAGACTTGATATCTGTCTTATTGTGGGCTGAAAATTCCACCCAAATCATCACAAAACTGCCACTCGTTTTTTCACCTACTTGCACATCACCATCAACTTTCAGTCATGCTAATCTCTTTCCCAAGCACCTAAATTGAGTTTTTCTCATCCAAAATTATGACACAGTTCATTAATGCACACAGAATATCATTCTCTGCTAGTGGCACTTTGATTCCTGTGTTTTATTTTTAAATGCCCTGCTTCCATTTCAATTAATTTCAGACTAGATTGTCCTCCTTTGTCGTTTTTGCATCTGGTAACCCTAGCAATAAGACATTCAAACACATGTATCTGTGTAAAAATGTGCGCAATTGAATGCAGCTACGCAGTTTATTGCTTAATTAACCATCGCAAATTGCGATCTGAACAAACACCAGTGTATTAGGTCTTTTAGCTCAAAATACCTATTGATAAAAGGAAAGTTGACAATCCTGGCTTTACAAGATCCCAATTGCGAAAAATGTGTATTTGATTTTTTTGATTTTTTATTCTAAAGTGAAAACTTATCGTTAGAAACAAATGACGCTCGAAGGAACTCCTGCGAGAGGCCTACGTAATTGTTAAACGAAAAATCAGGAAAGAAAAGTTTGGAAAACTTAGAAACCAATCACTAGTGGAATCCAATCTCATTCCCTAACACCCCTGTGTGACTCACCCATACTCCGACTTCTTTCCTCCGACATCAACCGCACGTGCCTTTTCGCGTGCTTGGCGAATCCCCTCGCTACAACGAACTGAACTCGTTCGCATTCTCACGCGCACCAGCACCAACCTTGAATTTCAAATGAAATGGCCATTGTGTAAATGGCTCGGCTGAATGAGTGGGTGGCGGGAAGAACGCACAAGGAGAACGCCGGCAGGGGGAGGAGGATAGTTAACAGTTAGGGTACAGCAGCCCTCCCTCGTCTTGCCATCTGGGAAAATTGGCTCCAAAAAGCCCGCCATTAGTTGCGATTAGGAGGTGGCTCCGTGTTTCTCTCGAGTGGATTTGGTGCAATTTTAATGCCAGCCCGAGCTGCGTTTGAATCTTTCAATAGCATCACTCGCCTAATTGCCTTTACTCTTCATTGAATCTTGTAATTGGAGTCTGTAAAGGAAAATGGAGCACACTTTCCACACTCACTTTTGCCCTCTTAAACCCTATTCTCTAAGTGAAGCAGATTCCACTGCTTAAACTGGATGAATTTTAGGATTTAATGTTTTCTCGCTTATTCTCTTGGATTCTCTTGGATTCCATTATAAATATGTGATGATCATTTGTGTATAACTTGATATTAGACACTTATTTATTAAATTTTATTAATATACGTGACGTATATAGTGAAAAATTAATTTAAGAAATGGAAAAACTTTTCTTAACTCGATATATTGGAAGAAAAAGTTGAAATTTTAGCTATAATGCGCACTATCTGCGCTTCATGTAACACTTGGAAACGTAACGTAATCTTCACCAGCAACATAAATATATTCATAAACTCATAGGTACACAAAGGACTTGCACATTCATCGAGCGCACATTGATCTGGGGGCTGTTGCCTTGCCTATAATCAAGATGATACTTGCTTACATGATGATGAGATTGTTTTCTACTAATTTGATTTATACGGTCCTCTTTTGGAGGGGTCTGGTGGCGAAATGGGGAAATGTTTTCCAACTCGAAGAGATAGCATCGCACTGCTTTCATTTGGAGACTCACGAAGGAGGGGAGAAGTTGATGGGAGAGGGGGAATGTGTAGGAGACCTGCTTTCTCATTTAGTGTTTCACGCAGGCGAGAGAAGGGAAGGGTCAACTCCATTAACCCTTTCGTTCTGTGCTGACCTCTGATGGCAGTCGATGGTACGTAAATGCTAATTGGATTTTGCCTCTTGGAAATGTCACTAAAATATCCTTGTCAGGATACACTTGCGGCCAGCGCCGCCCTGGTGGCAACTGTGCACCTTTATTTATGGACGCTTTGATGGCTTGTTTGAAATCACTATGAATTCTTCACTATTGCAAGATTGGTGATTACTCTACCTACAGTTCGCGCCTGGTATCTTGATGCTAAATTTGAACTGCGCATCTCATTCTGCGCAGACGATTTCCAGTTCATATTTAGCAGGATGCTAAATAAATGGAAGAAAACAATAATAGTTCAGTACCATGTCATAAATTACTGGTATATTGTTGTTTATTTACATTATTTTGAATTTTTAGGCCTAATGTTGGGCTAAATTAGGACTGGAATTAGAAAATCGTTTGCGCAGAATGGGATGCGAAGTTCGAATTTAGCATTAAGATACCGGGCGCGAACTATAGTCGAAAGCCTGGACAAACATTTGTTTAGGGCCCTGGAGATGCTTGATCTGGCCCTGCCTGGAGTCAAAAAAGTCGGTCCTCGATGGCCCGACGGGTTTAGCCGTCCCTAGGTGCAAGCAGTAATCAAGACCCGGACTGGCTTATCGAGCGATGCAACCGCACAGGGTACCAAAACTAAGGGGTCGCAATAATGCGTCCTAAATTAATCGACTAGCTGAAAGGTCGCAAAAAAGACCAATGTGCAATGGCGTGTACTAAAAAATCGCACAAGGACCTGACTAATGCCATGTCTGGGAGAAAAGACTTGTCCATGGCCGGATTTCGGTGTTTGCAGACTGAAGACACACTTATTCGGGAACGTTATAGTTGCGAATTTTCCAAAGCACCTTGCGGAAATTAAACCTAATTTCATTTTTATATCGATTTTTATCGTTTTAATTATCGTTTGTATCGAGTTATTGCTGTAATATCGAATAGCGATTTTCAGTGTTATAATGGCGACAAATAAATCCTTGTTCATCATTTACCACGAGTCTTCAATTCTTACACAGCTAATGGAAAATCTGGCCCGACCTTGTAGTTTTCTTGTTGTCACTACAATTTCATCTTTTGTTTTTCTTATTTTTTTGTTGTTGGGTTGGAATTAGTTAATTGGCGTCGTGGACAATACGATTTGTCACACCCACTAGCACCGCCCACCCACACACCCCCGAAGGGTTCGTTAGGCTTCGAGGCACTTTAATTATTTGTTAGTGGACAGAGACTGATTGTTGCAAATGTGGTTGCTATCAATAATGCGCAGAGGTTAACAATAAGGGTTGGCGCAAGTATTTTGTATTTGCAACAGCTGTTGATTGTCAATTTGAATTTGTCATTGTTGCTCGCACGTGGAATGATTATTGATGGTGATGATTGCTTTCCTCTAATGAGTTTATGGTTCACTGAAAAATGGACAATAGTTAAGAGTTTTAAATTAAACCACAAACAATGTTGAACTCGATTATGGCATTGCTTCCATAGCTGAACTTGTTATTGTCCTTCTGCACGACCAAGTTGCAACAATGAGTTGCAACTTTTTATTGAGCCGAAGATGTTTTTTTTGTGGCTCCCCGGTGCCCACGACCGATACCCCATTGTGGCCATCAATTGCCCTTTCCATAGTGTTTGGTGTCTCTGCTTTTTGCCTCCTTTTTCTGTCCACTATCGAATGGCGTCCACCGCACTTAGATGGAACAAACGGTGTCCTTCCATTACAAGCGCACTCCGCCCACCACTCTACTCCATCAGCACTCTCTTTCCGTCTCGTGAAAAATGATTGGGATTTGTGTAAATTAGCATTGTTTATGGATGCAGCGCTGGTCGTTTTCTGCTGCTAAAGGTGCCAGCTCAGCATACATGACTCACTTGCTAAATACTGCCGGCTTCACAAATTTATGAATAAATGAGCTTTTACGTTTTATTTGGGAATAGTTAATGCTTTAATTTTCTAGGACATGATACCAGCCAGCATCCTTTGAGTCTCGAATTGTTATTTTAATCAACACAAATTGAATTCTTGGTGCATTTTTAAGTTTCTGTTTTTGCTGTTTCTATAAACCAAATGGAGGCACAATCGAATGTGGTATGGGCCGCAACACATAGCGACAAAAAATGCCGGTCCGCTACATTACACCTGGTTTTGGTTTATACAACTACTACTAAATTCAAAATGGCTGCCACACAAGTTGGATTGGGGTGCAGTGTCTGATTTTTTCCCCATAGTTCCATGTGCCAATTTCCATTAGTTACTTAGCTTAGGTTAGGTGATGGGTTAGGGATGTACTCAGATGTCATTTTTTTGGGCCCCAGACCGAGATTCTGCGCTCAGAGGGACCCCGCACTTTCAAATTTCTAAGAAAATTGATAATTGATAAATTGCTTAGACAAATATCGTATTTGCCATGTTCGCTTCCCTTGTTTCCTTAGCTCATTTTGTATGACGTTGTTAACTCAGCACCCCCTATGTTTAAAAGTGAATAAATGCCATTCTAATTTCTACCTTTTGATTGACTGGACTCCATCTTTCATTTAGTACATACACTCTAGTATTACTCCGCTTTAAGCGTTAAAAGCGGAGTTTAGCAGGGTAATACGGTATGTTGGAGGCCCACTAATAACTTTTTCCCAGCCGGGGTCGAACTTGCGATTGTTGTAATGCTTGCAGGTGAAGCATCCACCACCAAAAGACGTGAGTAAAAGCAAAATTGTGTTGAAACAAGCGGGCCGTAATCTTTTTCAAGAAGGAAATAATCTGAAACACACAGTATCCGACGTATAATGTTGAGTATTTAATTGGCAAGACTGAGAAATGTGTTAAACCTTAGAATCGCAGCAGTTTTCGCGGAATCCAGATGAATGGGTGTTGTACAACCCTTCTTTAAACTTGACATCCACTTTTTATTTCTTTACCATTCCTTTGGGTATTAGATTTGCCAAGTTTGTTTTCTCATCGTTAGAGGCCTCTCCTTGTAAAATGGCGGCCTAAGCCGTTCCCTCGAGGCGCATTAGCAGAGATTTGAGTGGCCAGTTGGAAGGGTGTGGGCGTCTCAGTGGACCGTGTCTGCCTTAAGCTCCCTTCGGCTGCCTGCTCGGCATCTGTAATGCGCCAGCCATTCATTTCGGAAATTTGAAACAAGCTGCACTAACTCGTCTTTGATGATCTATGCAACACCAGACTTGGTTGCACATCCCCAGCGTTACATTTTTAACGACAAATCGCTTAAAACAATCGATCGGCACTTCGCTCACTCCTTTTCATTGTTGGCAGCGCAGACCGCAACAATAATTGGATTGTTGCATTTCGCGTCTTGTCACGCGCGCGTCTGCGGTCCAAGCAATTGGTTAAATGGACAAAAATTCCACAGGCGGACGATGGTGTTTGTGATTTAGCAACAAATTTGGACGGGCAAATCCCTCACGCGCCACCTCGAGGTGATATCTCGCCTGGTGGCAGCCAATCGAACTAATTGCCTGTGCACATCGTCGTTTGAATGCTAAAATGACGTGGGTTGGTTGAATTGAATTGGCTCGGACGTTGTTGGGAGAAGGTCAGATTGCGGGCGTGTGTAAACGCGCTGCAAAAATGCGAGGAGACTTGTTTGGCCCTCTGGTGGTGAATTAAGTTGCGCGCTTCTTGGACTTATTAGTTTTGTATTTTAATGGTGCGCGCCAGGTGCCAAGAGGAGTCGCTCAGCAATTAATCTCAGACCCAGTGGCATAGAAGATTCCGTGTTGGTTCAGGTGGTTGGAGGTAACGTTGTAGTCTGACAAGAACATTGTTTCACATGTTTGACTCGATTTCACGGGCTGGCCTGACCGGGCTGCATTGTGTTTGTTGTTCTTTTATTCGATTACGATCGGACGCATTTGTCGCCCAATCAGTTACGGTTTCTTCGTCTTGGCTCTGCATCCAAACTCGCTCCCGCTCCCGCTCACTCACGTACAAACTTGGATTTGCTCGCGCGGAAAATCTTCTTGTGAGATAAAATATTGTGAGGAGGCGAATGGTTTATTAGGTTTTTTTAAAAAATTTTATTTTGTACCAAATATAAGCTGGACTAGTTATGAAAAGACTCATCAGGCGGAACTTATTTGCCGGATTGGAAAATTGCGGGCTCAAAATTGTGTGCATGGCCGTCTTATTCGGAAAATATGTGTTTGTAGGTATTAAAATGCACGTTTTAGGTGTGGTAATACAGTTTTAGGTACAAAAATGCTGTTCTAAGAAACAAGAATCCAGTTTTTAGACATAAAAATGCAGTTTTCTGACGTAAAAATCTAGTTTTTTGACGTAAAAATTCAGTTTTTTGACGTAAAAATTCAGTTTTTTGACGTAAAAATTCAGTTTTTTGACGTAAAAATTCAGTTTTTTGACGTAAAAATAGTTTTTTGACACAAAAATGCAGTTTTCAGACATAAAAATAGTTTTTTGACATAAAAATGCAGTTTTTAGACATAAAATGCAGTTTTTTTATGTAAAAAATATTTTGGGGCCCATTCTTAAGTGTTAGGGTAAAGGAATAACTTTGATGAATTGCATGCTTGGACCCCTAGGCACGTGCCTTATCCGCTTGTACCGAGTAACTGGCACTGAATATTCCGAAAGTTAGCGGTTCTGTCCTACGATTCAACGAAAATTGAGAAATGCAACCGAACAATGCCACTTCTATTTCATCGTCCACAACGGGTCATCTATATTGATGTGCTCCAATCGAATTTCTGCCCCTTTATGCTTTTGGGTCCTTTTAAATATTCGCACCAAGATGGCCGACAGAGACCCATATACGAAGAAAGAGTGTCTGAAATGACCCCCGACGGAATGCGCTTGACCACGCGTCTTATCCGCATGTAAATCCATAAGCGACCCCAAGTGGCCAGTCGAGTGGCCTACACAGTGTGCATGGAAAATATAAGCTACGCATGCGCAATGATGATTGGAAGTTTTTCCCTCATCTTTTGAAAACCTCCGTGAAATGGCGTTGCTTTTAAAACGCGGCCAAAACGCAATTCGTTGTAACGAGGTCGTCAGTCCCAAGCCGGTCCTCACCGAATCGCATCGGTTTCCGAGATTCCCCGCGTTTGTCCCCTTGCACGGACCCCCACAAGGGGCTCGTGTGGACGCGGTGTCCTTTCATAGCCCCCCTGGCTGAGGAGAGCGGGATGTCGTCACTCGGAATGGAAACGAGACGCGCTAAAAATTATGGGTTGGAGAATTTATCTTAAAAGATAAATGGTTGAGTGAGCGCCGGAATTGACAAATAGGCTCAAACCGCAATGGCGCAACGATAGGACTTTTTAAACAATGTGAACAGAAGTCATTTGAGAAGAAATAAAAAAGAATAAAAATAAATAAAAAGACGAGGTGCGTTCATAAAGTCATTTAAACTTGTTTAAATTTTTTAAACGAGTCTAAACGTAAGATTTTACATGTTAAATTTGACATTTAGACTGGTTTAAAATGGATGCGCGTAGTGTGTGTCTAAAAGCGCACGGTTGAAGCGAAAAGAATAATTTTCTTTTTTCGGTTATGTAAAAACAATGCTCGTGAGTGGTCATCAAATGACGACTGGTTTGCTCATTACGCATTATTGATGGAGCACAATATTAGTGCAAAGCTGAGATGCATATATTTGCCGGCCATTAATCGTGATGACTGATGCGTTCGCAGAGTCGGTCTCGGCCCCTAGCGGCCGAAAGGGGATTTATCTGTGACGGATGGAGCGCCTTTGCCGTGATCAGCACATCACGCGAAGGAAATTAACTATGCTTTGCGCATGCGCTTTTTCGTGCACAGTTTGCTCAATGAGTTTATCTGTCCTGACTTTTATTTATACAATACAATGGCGCATCATATACAATCTTTTTTTTTTGTTGGGTTTTTTTTTTTGTTGGTTTTTGTGTGTGTTGAATTTAATTAAAGTTGTCGTCAAATGAAATATTGACCCTTTGGTCTCGAGAGGGGATGGATGGTGCGCTGTGGGTTAGAAAAAATATGGTTAATGAGATGGACTGCAAACATGAATTCAGCAGCACTGCTGAAATTGTTCTCATCCTATTATAAAATGCATTTTTCGGGGGTTTTAACAAATTACATCACAGATACCCAACAAAGTTCACGGGTTTGTGAATCTCGCTAGAAAAAATTAAACTTGAGGAATTTCAAGCACAACTCGAAGCGAGCGGTGAAGCCAACGGGCTGCAATTATAATTGGACAACAATTAAAATCGTGCAACAACATTTTGGACAACAATTAAAATTGTGCAACAACATTTTGGACAACAATTAAAATTGTGCAACAACATTTTGGACAACAATTAAAATTGTGCAACAACATTTTGGACAACAATTAAAATTTTACAACGACATTTTGAACATTTTGAACAACAATTAAAATCGTGCAACAACTTTTCCAACAATTAAAATCATGCAACAACATTTCCAACAATTAAAATCGTGCAACAACATTCCCAACAATTGAAATCGTGCAACAACATTCCCAACAATTGAAATCGTGCAACAACATTCCCAACAATTAAAATCGTGCAACAACATTTCCTACAATTAAAACAATTAGCGCAACAATGAAATAATAAAACAATGCAAATTAAGATAATATATTTCCTCTGTGCTGCTAAAACAAACGCTTTGAACAATTGTTAACAACAATAGTTTTATCCAACTTAAAAACCATCTCGTTCTGCTTTATCCGTTTCCCATTGTTGTAACAGTAGAGAAAGATGATGCGTGACTAGCAAGTGGGTAGTGGGAGTGAGATGAAAGAGAAGGGGGTAGGTTTCTTCTTGGATTTCATCTACTTAATTAAATGCATATTCATCAGCGTCTTTAATGATGCCTTATCTTCTACCACCAGCATTTTTACTGCGGCAAACGACTCGCGGTGGCGTCTGCTCGCACCACCCATTAATCATAACCTCCCTCCCGTCTTCGCAGACCCCCCCTTCCCACTTACCCTCATCTACCTATGGGACGCCCACCCTCAATTAGAATTACTAAAATTGTAAAGGCTAATTAAATTAGCAAATTCGTCACCCTCATCTTCCATTCCTTCACCGGCTTAACCCTTCCGGTTTGCACTTAACCCTTCTAGCGGTGACGTCATCAGGGAGGTTAATTCGAGGGCCCCGTGTATATTTTTTGAGGTGCGCTGCATCGAGGGGGTTTAAGACGTGCACATTCATTGGTGGCAATTTTTCGTCGGATGAAGCGTCTCTTGTTTATTCATAACATTGCAAGGAGCGTCTCGTTTGCATATGAAACGCATCAAACAGTGGTAAAAGCAATTAACCCTTTTAACTCGGAAACACACTCGATCACGTGTTTGGAAAAAACGAAATAAAAATAGAAGAGGTTGGAGACATCAATATGGCGGTTATGATCATAATTCATTTTTACCCACCCCCGCGCGTTTCTCGATTAGGCTTAAAAAAATTATCACTGATAAGACCGAATGGGTGATTGATGGGAACCTCCAAGAACGGGTCAGAATACACACAAATCGGAGAGAATGAAGGATTTTTATTTTTTGGGGGGAAAAATGTGAGTTGGAACGAAGGATGAAGAAAAATATCATGTGTGACGTCACAATTCGAGTGGGACTACTTTGTTTAAGTTGTCAAGGGGTTAATTAGGAAAGCGCTGTGCTAATGATGGAAAACGTTGTCAGCGCCGTCGTTGGTTTTCTCCCTCAAGTATTCAGTTAAGTTTTTTTTTTCTTTTTTTTTTATATTTTTGGCGTCCTAAAAAATATTTCTGATTTTTTTTCCGGAGTGGGGGGTGGGGGGGGGGGCGTGGGGGATTTAAATCAGTAGTGAAATGTGGAAATTTAATTTTTTTTTGCATTGTTTTAATATTCGTGTCTTGTGTTGATGATGAATTGTCAAGTTGGCAGGGTAAATGAAGCTCTCCATCTACTTAATCAGAACGCGTTTCAAATCACTTAATTTGCGCGCAAACAGTTCTCACTCATTGTTGAAAGCCAATAAAACATGATGGTGCAAAAAAGAGTTGAAAATTGCTTAAATTAGTAATGAAATAATTAAAATAAAAAAATTCAAACTTTACTGTATTTCTTCAAATTGCGCACTTGGAGGTCCGTGATTTTTTGTGCGACTTTTTTGACGTTTTAAAAGCGTAAATGAAACGTTTTGCACACGCTTCAGATGTAAATTGTAATTTTCTTCAAAAATGAATGTAAAGTCTTTCATTCATTACTTTTTAAAGATATATTTAGAAAATTTGGCCTCTAATTACGCACCCGTGTGTAATTAGAAGCCCGCGCACTATTTACTAAAACAGAGGCCTGCGCGCATCCCGAAGACATACGGCAAACCGATTTTTATTATTTTTAAATTTGTTTTCATCATCATTGTTTAATACGCATTCTTTTCAACTGCCTTGTAAATCTCTAAACAATGATACGCAATAATTCGTTTTTTCCAGTTTGACGTAATTTTTATTTACGATCGGATATCAAAGCTAACATCGTTGAAAAAGGCACATTTTTAAACAAGAAAACATTCGAAAATAAAAAAAAAATTGGGCAATGCATCAACACGAGAGAAAAAACACGCACTAAGTGCATTGTTGGTTGATGCATTGTGCATGGATGTCCATAATTCAGCCGCCATTAGATGTATTGTTGTCAGTTTTAGTGAATGTTGCACGTAAAACACATTGTTCGTAAAGGCAATGAAAATAAAATGTTGCTCGATGACGAATCCCCCCCCCCCCTCCACCCGCTCGAACGAATCGTGACGTTGCAACGCGCCCGAATTATTGTTGACGTGGCCATAATTCTCAACGTTGTGAAATTTTGATCCCGAGTTACGAGCACGCAGTTCGTGTTTTTTTATCTGCTTATTTATTTAACCGATTTTTTTCCGCTGACTCTACGCTGCGCTCAGCAGTTTATTGTTTAAAAACGGTCTATTTTTATTGTTATATGTTTGGAATTGAAATTGTTTTGTTGTTGAATCACTTAAGTACGTAAGCAAACTTCCTAAACATGCAATGCAGCTGAGCCCCCCGTTTGGGGACTTGTCGACAGTGCGCTCGGGCGAACCAATCAACAAATGAAACATGTCTCTCGATAAACTTATGTTCTGTTTGCCTTTTTCATCGTCTAATGAGTGACGAGAAAAAAATTTTAAGTCAATATCGTGATTGAGGTACGTGGGTCGTCATGTGAAATACTCTGTAAACAAAAGCCGAATTACGAACCAAGTTTGCTTCTGTATACTTTGTGTCAATGATTTTCTGGCCCCGTGTGTAATAGTTTGCGGTAGATATTTTATCCGTACAATTACGAAAGCGATGTCGCATGTTGCGTTACAACTGAAGATAAACTACGGTAGGCTCAACGGGTCGTACAGCTGCATTCAAAAAGTCGTGTTTTAAGTGTTTTAGGTGTTTTTTAACATCGCAAAACAAAATGGTAGCAGAGGATGGTTACTAGTTTATGACTAGTTTAGATTTTATGGATTGTTTATGGATTATATACTTGAATTATTAGTTTGTAACATGATTAGTGAATACTACCGTGTTAGCGACATCTTTTGCTACTAAACGAAGGTAAAATTTGCCATCGAGATGCGTTTTACCGACGGGAGTTTGCTGCATTTGTAAACAGTTTCGGGCGTATTTAAACAACAAAGCAAACTTTGTTCCGAGTAAATAAACAATAAAAACGTCATTTTCGTAGGAACAATACTGAAAATACACTTGGATCGTTGCATGACACGCAACAACGCATCATGTGCCCAATTTTGTTTATTCTGGCTCCTAATTTGACGTCTGTGACCATCTGATGGATGAAAAATTTTTTTTTATCTCCATTTTTTTTTTCTTCCCCTATACCTATTTTTCTCCTCCACTTACATCACTCGTAATTTTTTTCCCCTCTGTCTGTTTTTCTTGGTCATGTACGAACACCGATCCGCCATTTGACGTGCATAGGAAATGACGTAACGAGGCCAAAAAAAAAATCTGCATAAGCAAACTCCCAATTCCATTACAAGCGACTTAGTCTGAAAAATTTAATTCGAACCGACTTTTCCCCCCTTCTTCCACTTGCAAAACTCACTCGCTACATCGCAATAAACCTAAACCCTTTACCACAATTGCTGTACTGTACCTGGCCACAAATTGAAGCGAACCCCTTTGCATTTGTCAGATTCGTTTTCAACCCCACACGCACCGATAGTCATGCGATTTGGTTGCCGAAATGCTGGATTTTTCGAGTCTTCGTACAACGAGGTTTTGCATTACTCAATTGCACCAGTGCATGTATGAATAATTGACGTGTTATGACGTCACGGAAAAGTGAAATCGAGATTGTTTCTCCTGCCGTACTTGAAGAGCCGATTTCTACTGATTGGGAGCAGACTATGTGTACAAGGGGGTCTGTGTCTGTGTTGTTTCAATGTGGATCTTCATGTGCCCCATGCACAACGTGGTTATTGTTTGATCTGGATTGTTTCAATTACGTCCAACTATAAATTTAAAAGGCGATCTGCTGGTTGATGATAATGGCGCCGGGAAATTGGTCAAATTAAATTTTTTAAAAATTAAAAAAAAAAATTTTTTATTAAAAAAATTATAATAATAATTAGTAATAATAATTTGGATTAAAAAAAGTGGAAAATTAATGGCATTTAATTATTTGTTTTAGATAATCAAATCGCATTTGTCGATCTGAAATCAACAAGTGCACCGCAGGTAAGCAAACTGCACATATTCAATGGGAAATAAGCCTGGCTTGGCAGGGGTTGAGGAAACCGAGTTCTTGGGTCGTATTAAATTCCCAGTAGTCCCCTGTTTTATTAATAGCTCAAGTACGCCTGACTCGCCTCTTGTTGCAACAATGGAGAGTGATGTTTGAAAATTTTAACACACTTGGAATTGCCAGAGGAGACGAGGGCGAGTGAACGTTCCACTCTAATTGGAATCCCACTTGTTAATATTAGATTTGATGCATCGTATTGTTTGCAGTGGGATGGGGGTGTTCGTCTTCGTGCCGCTTTGTTAGCGGATTCTCCACTCTTGATTTTTCACTTTGTTCCAAAGTCGAGCTTAAAATATTAAAAGCTGATGCTTAAACTCAAAATGTATTGCTACACATGAACACGCAGCTTTCAAATATGGATAAGAAATATGGAGAAATGAGTTTGGTTCCACAAATGTTTCATTTTATTTTTTATTTATTTTATTTTTTATTTTTTTATTTTTTTCATTTTTCTTGCGTTGTGCGACTGAGAAAATTCTTTTGTATTTTATCATTGCGGATCATTGATTTATAGAGTTTGGGTTTTGTTGGGTTGTTAAATGATGACATGATGGCGACCAGATGTCCCTATAAACATCATTTTGAACATCAATTTAAAATATTGTGTGGTTTGATCTATAGATATGAAATCAAAGAGAAAGAAAAATTAATTTAATTTTTTCTTTCTTGTTCGTTGACGACGGAACATGTTAGCAGCAGTTCCCTCGAGTGTCTGCTTCGCAATTGATTACTTACTTACTTGTTATTGTGTAATTGCTTTACCCAATTCTTTTCCTTTTTCAATACAAATTTGTTTAATCTAATTAGATTTGAGTCAGTAATCGATGTACAGTATACATGAAATGTGAGAGAAACGTCCGCAAGATGTTTGGAGAAAAAATATTTTGTAAATAGTGTATCAATCAGTAACAAAGGGGGGGTGCAATTCAATCAGTGCAAAAGCAAATCAACCAAAATGTGGGTCCGATAATATAGTCCCATGCTTAGTTCGTCTGTGAAGTTCAGCTTAAGAACGCGTGTTTTTATACGAGAGTGAGTCGCCCATTAATTTTCCCAAAGGAGGATAAATTTCCCGCTTGTGCTTGTACATCTCTTCCACGCTGGAAGTAAAAAAAGATGGAGAAATAACCGTTTTAATGCTACTAGTTATCACTCACTTAAAAAATAAATTCCAAAAAATAAAAAATAAATATTCGTTCTATTTATCTTGCCAGTTTCAGTGACCCTTAACGACATTTTGCAGTTAAAAAGTAAAAAAATCAAAAAATAAAAAGCTGAAATGGCGTCAGTCTGACTCTTTACACTTGACCCAATTGATATAATATTTTCTCAATACGGGATAGGCTAGATATTTCATTACACAAGCAACTTAAATCAATGTTATGCACAGATGCACTCGCCATCCTTCTCCCTCCTTCATTCCCCCACACTCCCACACTCATTTCTCAACCTCTTTGCAAATTCATTTCGCTTCTTTGCTAAAACTCTTCGTATGTTCATTTGTTTTGTAACGCCTTCATTTTTCTCTCGCTAAATCCGTGCTAATTAAAGCAGTTTGACGGGAATAAATATCACTTTCGTTTTCTTTTCCTTCGTCTTTTTTTTTTTTTTTATTCTTTATCCCTACATCCCCCTTACACACCCTTCCCCACCTTCTCTCGATGCAACAGATTCATCATTGCAAATGAGCGCATTTTTTTTCCTTTCTCTTTCGCTGTGTCTCCGTGATCTTCTTCTGTGATCCTCACTAAATTAGATCTTAAGCTGGGCAGATTCGTTGCAATTGAAACGCGCTCTTCTCATTGTTGACAAGCAAGAGGATCATGGGATTGTGCGATGACGTCCCCGACGTTACCTAATAATATAATTCTAATTAAATGACACTAACTTTTCAATTTATTCCATTTTTCATTCTTTTCCGGATATTCAACGCGCGTCTGCATTTTTTTTTTTTCTTTTTAAAAACTTATTTCGCTCAGCTCAACACACGAATTAATGACGGAAGTTGAAGATTAGTTACGTAATTGAATCGGTTTTACGAGTGAGCACTTCCTGTCTACGAATAAATTATTGCGACCGAAGATTTAAATAAATTTTCTTTTCCCATCTCCATCCGCCATCTTGTTATTAACAATTGATGACGGATGAAGAAACTTAGCGGGTCCAATAAGCTCGGATTCTCGTACTTAAGAAAGCCGGGGCGAGAAGGAGGAAGTAGCAAAAGAAGAAAAAAAAATTTTTTGGAAAAAGAATTTTTTTTTTTTATTTGCAATGCATTTTGGTTCGTTGCTTTGCCTCGCCGGCGCGGGTGCCCTCTGGTGTGTCGTTTGTCAAGCGGGGTACAAACTTTATCGAAGCTTGCATTTAGATAACGAAGAATCATAGTCTGAGCTTCCGTCCGGGCCACGGCGCACTGGATTGTGGGTGGGGTTATTAGTTATGCCACTGATGTGTCGTTGCTCGTGGCGTGGTGCGATGCGTCTTAGTAGACGCCGCGTTGTAATTCTTGTTTGGGTGTTTGCAAGTTGTGTAATAAAAGTGACGATTTTGGAATGTGGCCAATGTTTAGAGAGTTGAAATTTGTCTACTGGAGCAGGTGAAAACGATAAATTTGTTGTTTATAGTGCGGGGTGTTGGGGATTTGAATGGAATTAAGGAAAGCAGAGGTTTGGTAAGTGGAATTTAGAGGAATTCTTATTGATTCAGACCCATTCCAGGGGCACTGATGTGATTTTTGGAGATTTGCTACTAAATTGCAACATTTTTGGGTCGATTTCTTATTTTTTAGTGATGCAGTGGCGGACCGGCAATCGTGGTGAAATTTTGATAGAACTAGGACTACAACACAATTTTTATGCAGTTTGGATTGTATGAGGTTAAATGGTAAATGAAATTGTTTTGATGTTGATAGTACTTGGCTTAAACTTAAATCGCTGTAGTCGCATGGTCACAGAGCACCTGACTATACTTCCAGATCTCGCTTGTCTCGGAATCCCGGTCTCGTACATCTCGGTCCATTTTTGTTCTCGGTAAAACGAGATTCAGTTACGAGAAAGAATCAAAAACGAGATTTAACGAGATTATAAAAAACTGAAGGAAGTCGTTGAATTTAAAATTTAAATTGATTTCTTTCTCTCTAAAATCTTTCATGTTTCTTGTGTGTTTATTTGTCTCTCTCAGATCTGTGAGATAATTGGTAATTGATAAATTCGAAGTACAAAAGTATAAGAATAAAGCTACAAAATTAAAAACAATTGTTTTTTTTGCACAATTTAATCAAAAATCTCGTTTTTTTTCTCGGTCTCGTGCGAAATCTCGTCTCGGAAAACAAAGATTTTAAAACGACCGCCTATTTGAGATGTACTGGTTTACGGCACACCCGTCTGCATAGTTATCGCAAACAGTTATTTTAGAACCGTTTTAAATAACCATTTTCCAATTAGTACAATTCTTGATTAGTCTCATTTCGCTTGCTATCTTGCTTTCTGGTGCGAAATCTTAGAAGCGAACACAACATAAAAAT
>JAQIXU010001122.1:0-20364 GCA_034701245.1 Strigamia transsilvanica | reverse complement strand
GTGCAAAAAATGGATTTTTGGTGCAAAAAATGGATTTTTGGTGCAAAAAATGGATTTTTGGTGCAAAAAATGAATTTCTAGTGCTATTTTGAACATGAAAATCCATTTTTTATACAAAACTTCAATAAACAATCAATCAAAACTTAATCGCTTTCAAATTTTAATTCATCATTCGTCAAAATCAAAATTCAAAATTTCCCGGCAATGAGTGCAGCGCTGCTCTGGCGGGAACTATTGTTATTAAATATCAGCTTCAATTCTAACCAATGGTAAAGCTTTTTCGTCGGCATAGCAGCAATCACGTGTTGTTCGTTCCATTTTGCGCGTCGTTTTCGTCCGTTGTTTCCTCTTCTGTATCCATGTATGTTTACTTCGATATTTTTAAGGTTTCCATCTTCTTTTCGATCGTATTTATGATGAATTTTACCGATGAACTACCAAGGAACTGGATTAGGATTGGATTGTGAATCGATGGTTTGTTTTGGTTAATATTTCTTGTTTCGAAAATGTTGGGAAATTGCATCGGTTGTAATGGCGGTCGATTGCTCGCTTTTCGTCTTCTATTTTGTTTGTATTCATCGGAAAATTCTTGCAGTGACCGATATTTTAGTTCACTTGTGCTAGAATTTAATGGTTTTTCGTATGGCGAGTTTATTTTATTTTCTTTTCTTCTATTTTTGAGTGAAATGAAATTTCCATTTCAAATTAGAAGCATGAACGTCACGTCACGTCTCTGCTTACTATCCGTTAACAAATAATCTAAAATTCATGAATTTCAAATTTTTTATTTTTATTTATCATTTAGTTCAGTTCGATATTTTTCCCTATTTCTCTTCCATTTTCAATGGTATTTCTGAAGAATTTTATTTATTCATGACCACTGGTATTTCTGAAGAATTTTATCTATTCATGACCACGGAACTGGATTACGATTAGACTGAGTTGATGGTTTAATTTAGTTAATATTTTCTCATTGGTTGTAATGGTGCTTTTCGAATTCAATTTTATTTGCATTCATCTGGAATTTTTCAAAGCATCCGTGTTTAGTATGGGCTTAACACTTTGTGCAAACTGGAATTTTTATCAGCTTATTTTGTTCTTAACTGAATGTGGGGGTGTAAAATCCAACTCTCTACCTCCTCGTGGTGCCCCCTGGGTCAAGCTAAAAGAGAGCTCTGGTCATCATAATGTTGATATTGTAGGACTGCATTCCATATAAGAGTGTGGGATTCACCAATGGTTATGAATTGTTTGTAAACTAAAGAATAATATAATATAAGGACAGTACGAATAATCATTATAATTGTGATTAAATTTACATTCAGATTTTGATATGGACACAACACAAAGAAACAAAACAAAAACTTGTAATTTAGGGCTAGTTTACGCCATGCTACCATGTTGATTTTGGCTTTGTAAAAGTCTGTGAATTAATGCTTTGCTCTGCCTGGATATCCCTGGAATAACCCATAACCCTTCCTACCGCAGATTTCTTGTTGTTGTTGTTGGTTTTTGTTGGTTTTGTTTCTGTTTTGGAACCTGCTCTATCTATTGCATAAATTAAGACACTTCAGTTGTTTAAGTCATAAGCAATTCAAATTAGTAGAGGAGAGGACTATTTCAGTATATTGTAGTATAGCCTTTTGCCTTTGTTACCACAGCAAGACACCTTGGCATATTCATGTGATGTAAATGTATTTTGTTAAGGACTTTGACCATGCACGTTCTGCTTGCAGCCAACCATGTACTGTTTTATGTAAACAAACATCGGTCTCTCAGCCCTGTTCAACAAACCTCTTGAGGTTGAACAATGAAAACTTCTTCCTGCAATTCCGGATTTAACATCAATGTTTGACTAGAAATCCAAATATTGGGGCGAAAGTCAGAATTATCTTAATTGGAGCCAATCTTGCGTTGATGCTGTAATGGCAAATTGCACGACCCCTGTTTTTTACCTCTGTAATCTCTCATAGACTTGGTTTTCTGTTGTGTTGTGTGGCGCATGGATTGGCAGATTTGGTCTCCTAACGCGTCATCGAACTCCTCTTTCAAATGGGTGTGGACTCCGTGTGCTCCCCATTCTCAGTGGGTTGAACCAGCACCCTCGTAGCATCACTTGCTCTGTGCTTTCCGTTGGTGCCTCGATTGTCAAGCTAAGCTTCTTAGGTGGGCTTCCTGGAGGTGTGGTTACTCCAGCCACATGCTCCATTGCCTCTCCAGACCGTTTCAAAATATGTTTGGGTGCCACTGTTGCATACCTAGGGCCGACCAGAGTGGAATCAAAAAATCCATAAATTGTTTTCCTTGCCGGATGTATGTAAATTCACATCCTATTCGGCCAAATTCTCTTATTGAAGATGGCCGCTTGTTTATTATCTTTTCCTTGCCAAGTGTCGGCTGGGGCAAAGATAGGCATGTGATTGTCTGCATCCACACCCGGATGCAAACCAGCCATTACTCAACAAACTAAAACTACAACTTAAAGCTAACAATCTCCGACTGCAATCAAACCCTTAAAATCGATTTTATACAGCTAAAAAGGAAGAAAAACTCAAACCAAAAAAAAAAAAATTTATTAACATGAGGCATCCAGCAGCGGCCAATCATTGCAAATCAATGCAACTCGGTCGGCAATATTGACACGTGTTGCGATGATAATGCTTTTTGCGATTGTGCTTGCTTGGTCTTGTGTAAACCTGCTTGCTGTATGCGGATGCTCTTTTGGAAAAAGAATCGCAGCTGATTGTGCCGTAAGTTGCGCCTGAATGCTTTGTATCCATACACAAGCCTGGAGTCAACCCAGATCACCTGCTTGCTGGATGGGTACTTTCCCTCAGCTATTGAGCTCTCCTTGGATCTCAGAAAAAAACAAGACAGTACCTCAATCTATCAAAACTTAAACCTGTCAATTAATCCTGCTTTTATGTATAACGAGGTATGAGTGTACACTCAACCTTTGCTTTACGGCCTAGATAGGGATAGGTTCCGGAAAAGTTGGCTGTAAAGCAAAATGCTGTATAACGAATCAGGAGCACAACTGTGGCGGTCTGCTTTTCTTTCATTTTCTTCAGGAATGCGTCATCGAAAAGTGCGTATAAAGAGCGACCGTATAACGAGGACTTGAGTGTATTGTAAATACAACTCGTACAAACAAATTCAATGTTCTTAAAAATGTTTACCTACCTCTATTTGCAAGGTCTTTTTCTTGGTTTGCCATTAATTGGTTCACTACCATTTCTAATATTGATAGGGTTGTTTTTTTTGCTACTGTAATCAAAATCACGTCATAAGTTAATATTTTTTAGCTTGATGATAGTGTTTAACCTTGTTGATGTGGAGGACTTTGCAGATTGAATCTTGATTATTGTGATTTAGAAAATTTTTGATTTTGTCGCCGCAATGCAGAAGTATAAAATAATATATTCAATTACAGTGTTGTGACGGTACGGGTACTGTACTGGCGGTACCAGTACTGTCGGTACCGGTACTGCAGTAGAGAGTTGCGAGTTGCGGCTTGATGCTTCTTGCCTGACAACTTAGGGTTGCCAGACTTCTGACTTACTCATACAAATAATCTAAACTAAACCAATTGACGGGGATAATAAAGATAACTTATATAATTTATTCCGCAGCTTGGGAAATAAATATATTAATATAACTTAATAACTAACACTCAGAACTAACTATACATTACTAATAAACTTAATGTTAAATAAATAATGAGCAAATAATGATAATAATAATATTACTTTGGAATTCTCTCTACCTGAGAGAATTTAGCTAAGTGATGCTAATAACTAGAGTAACCATGAAATGATATATAAGTATGCTAATTAGCACAATCTTTGACATCAGCTTAGGCGAACAACCTTGGTATCTGGCCCATTTGTGCCTTCCATGTTCCAAGAATACTTGGTAAAAATTAGAGTAGTTTATTCACACGTTTTGGAATTTAAAACCCATTTCGGTCATCAATCGCCACAGGGTTGTACGTGACAAATTTGGAAGACTGGGATTGTCACTAATTTTTACTAGAAGTTTATCCAATGTCGGAATGTCATTCTGTTTGAACATTCCATGAATGATTTGCCTAATTACATCAATTGCAAAACAGTCATAATTTGCAATTATTTTGTAATCTTTGGCTTTTTTTTTTGGCGTTTCTGTGCAACCTGATTGAATATGTGTAAATAACAAATTAACAAACACTCTGAATTCTTTTTTTATATACCTTTTCTCGCAAGTTCATTTTTGACTTTGTAAATTGTGCGTACACTAACTCCTGTCAGTTGGGATGTCAAAGTGAGCCTTTGCATATGGGTCTTTTTTGGATGTAATTTCTCAAGTTGTGCAAAGACATTTAAAATCATTTGCTTTTCCCTGCTGCTCAAACTTGTGTGATTTCCCTGGGGTAATGGTACAAACTCATTTTCTTGCATTTGTTTTGGTTTTCCATCCAACCCTTCCTGATTTTTCGTGTAAAATCTGTGTGAAAGTAAACCATTAAATATTTGCAAAATGTAATTTATTTTATTGATCAATAAAATAGTTGAAATACATGAATTTTTCTAGATGCAATACATGAATTTACTAGATAATTTTATGTTACCCTGCAATGATGATGGTGTTGATGATAATGGTGTTGATGGTGATGGTGTGGATGGTGATGGTGACGCCATTTCTTACACGCGAACACTTGCAACACTTAGAATCAGGGCAATTCGGACTTAGCTTTGATTTGAAAATTCGCGCGCCGCAAAAATTTCATGAAAACTGGAATAATCAACTTCGTCTCAAACGACAATCCTCTTTATTCTACTTGTTTGCTTCTGAAATTCCGAATGTCAGCCCATGACAACTGTTTCGGAAAACTCGCGTTAGAAATCGACTTAACTGTCCAGGTGTTCCAAACTCTGGCTTGCGCTGGATCGAGATTCGAAATCCCTCTAGGCCTTGTCAGCTCTCCAAAACTGTCCAAATTCTTTCCAAATTCCTAGCACAAGCTCCTGAGAACTTCCTGTTGCAGACTGCCCCACTTTTACATACACAAAGTACATAAACATAAATTCCTCTCTTTCTGCTTTGCTGCAGTGCAGGGAAACATGGAAAGATAAACCCGGTTCATTTGGCAAAGTTTACCATTACACCAAGGACTACAAACTAATGGACAAGAAACTCAATGCGCCGCCACAGATACAAACATAACAAATTAAGCCAGATTTTCTGAAACCAGAGCATCAATTTGGCCCTTTTCATGCTTAGAAATGCAAAGTACGTACGATCTCGTACTTTTCTTTTAATTTTTTTGCAAATTTCCATTTGTTTTTTCGATTTGGTGTATGGTGGCATGTCTGTTGTATTTTTCCCCCTCCCAATTGATTTCTAGTTTATTCTAGAATTGAGTTTTTCCTAGAGAAACATCGCATGTTGGTTTGACAAGTTATTTCTTTCAAATCCTTTGGTAGTGTAAAACCTGCATTCGAATATATGAGTGCATCACTTACCAGTGCCCACATTTCGTACAAAATATTGTATATTGTAAGCCTGCATTTCAATGTATGAGTGCAGCATTTACCAAACACCACCACATTGTGTACAGTATTGGGTACTGCAATTCCACTCTATTTCTTACTGGATTTCTTTGTAATACTGTATGTTTGTCGATTGAAAACTCCAATTTCGCGTCCAATTCGAACTGATTTTTTTTATTATTTCTGGTTACATAAATTATAATCTTTTAGGATAATTCTTTAAATCTATAATATGGCCTTTCTTTCTTTCTCTTTCTCCTTAGCTGCTATCTTGCCTGCGTTAGCCCTATATTCATCCTAATTAGCGGCTCAGGAGTTTTAACTAATTGTTTATTTAACACGTTTCTTAAGTGACCGTCGATAGCTCAGTTGGTAGAGCAGTGGACTGTAGTGGATTGTAGTGGACTTTCTGTAGTTATCCATAGATCACTGGTTCAAATCCGGCCCCACGAAACATGAATTTTTATTCCTTTGGTTAATTTTATCGAGTTTATTTAGAGTTTTTAAATTAATCACGAAATTAGATTAGAAAAGCATTCCTCTTTTCCCTCCTTCTCTAAATGGAAATTTTTTAAATTTAAATTTCCACAGTATATAAAACTAAGAATGGTTTCCAATATTTCAGAGTCGATGTCTAGCGCAACAACTTCGTCAGACGACGCTTGCTCATTTTGTTTTAAGACCATGCGATAGAAAAACGGACTGGCAATAGATAACACTAATCTGTGGACCGGATAACCGTGTCCATTGCATGTGATTGTTAGATCTGTCAGTTGTTCATTTTGTCTCGCTTCATTCATCTTTTTCCTAAACCATGTTAGACAATTGACTTCTTTTTCTTCTTGTGTGTTCATCACTGTGGAATTATTTGACATTCCGAAAACCTAATGAGAATAATGTTTTGTTTTGTTTTCTTTTAGTTAATTCGAGTTGTTACCTTTTTCTATGCTTCAGGGCTTAAAATTGGCTGCCCCTATAAAAATGATCAACAGTTTAACCAAGTTCAGTTAGAAATAATAAATATTTCTATATACTAATACTCGTAAAAAAAAAGAATATACAAAATGCATGAAAAACGAAAAGATACAAAAATATCAACCTGAGAGAGAAAGAGAAAAATGGCTGCAAACAAAGAAACTTGAACATCTTGAGTAATATTACAAACAGTTGCAAAGATTCCTTATGCATACTTCATAATTATATCATTATTACAAAGATGCATCGTAAGTTTGGATAAATAAAAGATAAACAGTTAAATAAAAGAAAACTGAACCCACGCCCACGCCCACGCCCCTGCCGGAAATGGAGTGATCATCTGATTAACAACGAGCCAATGGAACGTGACTGTGTGACGTTGCCTATGTGATAGCAGAGCCACCATGTGTTGGAAAATAAAATGACCTTTCTTAATGCAATGAAATAAAAAATAATAATTTAGTGGTTTGCAAATGTAACAAAATCATTTAAAAACAAAGGATGTCTCAAAAGACAAGAAAATCGATAAATTGCTGATTGCTTAGAAAAATCGGTTATTTCTTCAGGATTATGTACAAAAATCGATCAATTTCCCCGTCAATTTAAATATAAAAATCTATAAATTTCTCTTGATTAAATATAAAAATAGATAAATTCCTCATGATTAAATATAAAAATAGATAAATTTCTCACGATTAAATAACCGAATCATTATATTGCAACTGTTTATAGACAAAAATGCCTAATTAGTCGTTACCAGACAATTTTGTTTTCAACTTCAAACCCGCCGCCAAGCACGCCATGCTCGCATCGAAAATAACGGAACTGAAAGTCGAGCGAAGTGCACACTGGGAAACGAGGGTTGCAGCGCCATCGCGCGATAAAACGCACAATCGAGTTTCAATAACAAACATAAATAGATAGTACTTTTTAAAAAATAATAGAAATTAGAGATTCGTGCCGATGTCAACACTGGAGTTCTCTATGACTATAATGATCAATTGAACGACAAATACTTACTTGTACTAGTAATATGTATTTTTGCTGCAATTTGCTATTGAAAAACTAATAATATAAAATTTGAGTGTTTATTGCATCACCATTGTTCTTCCCACACTAAATCAACTAGTGAAAATGACTGATAGTGAGAAAAATGGAGTGAAATTGAGCAAAATTGAAAAAAAAAAAAAGAGCAAAGTGAGCCACCTCTATTTCGAGTCAAATGGAACTCTGCTTTGCTCCATTTTGCTCCTCTATTTTCCATTTCACTGCTTTTTACTCAATTTTACTCCATTTTGCACCATTTTGCTTCTGTTTTGGCTCGAACTGGCTCTATTTCTTGTTCCGTATATTTATTCATTCATGCGTTCATTATCTGCAAGAGAAAGAGCTGCAACAGCAACTAGCAAACCAACACATTTGGAAGACTTTGGGCGCGATTTAAAGAGGCCAATCGACATTTTGTAAAATTACGAATTTCAGATGAGGCGTGTACACTTGTTTGACCATTGTCCACTCGAGGGTTTTTTAAGCCTATATCGAATTAATATTCTCGTGGCTTTTGGAAATATCAAGTAAAAACTGCTGAAAATACGGTAAAAATAGTGCCCGTATAAGCGGGGTTTACCCGCAGTCTGGCCACACGCACGATATAACAGCATGCCGCGTAAAGCATGGTAATACGTTACGTATTACTTGTTGTACGTGTGAAAACAATGCTTATGTCTATGTACTAGTAGTAAATCTGCTTGATCTTTTTCCACTCGTACTGGTGGAGTGATTATTTCTGCATGATAACAACATGCAGGGCAGAGCAATAAACTGAATAAGAAAAGTAATTTACAGCATGGTACCAACTTTTTTTCTTTGTGTGCAACAAGCTTTACAGTAAACAAAGAAGCCAAAATTAAAAAACGACATTTTTGCTATAAATGATAACGTTTACTGTACGTAGTGTAACTGCAAAATCGAACGACAAACGTTCGATATACGTCCGAATAACGTTCGTATCAAACTAAACATATTTAAGCGGCAAATATCCGACATCACAATCATCTTTTCTCGTATTCTCTGAAAGCGAACAGTTTATACTCTTCAACATGTCAACCTCAGGATTGCAATCTCTGTTGGAAGTCATCCACCGTGCGACTGTCATGGTTCTCCGACAAGAACCAATCTCCACTACCGAATGGCAGGAATTCGTTCTCACCGTCCGTACGGTTTACGATTTCCGAGCAGCAGAAGAAGAGATGTACTCGACTCTGAAACAAGACGTTTCGTCGACCGTAGAGCTCGCAAAACTCAAAATATCGAGCGAACTCGACGGCCGGGCGCTGGTGCAAGCTTACACCGACGAATGGCACAAGTTCCAAACGTCCTGCGACCATTTGGAAAAAGCAATGTTCCCTTTGTCGGCAAGAGTGCTTTCGAAATACGACCCGAATCGTGGCAGAGTGCGCAGCATCATGCTGAACGCCTGGTACACATCTATTTTCTCGCAAGTCAAGCACAGAGTACGACGAAGCGTCATTCAGTTCATCGAAGAGGAGAGAAAAGGGAAAGAGTGCGAATCGCAGTTGATAATTGCAGTGCGCAAGTCCTACGTCGATTTGAGCGACGTTCGGTTTGTCGAAGACGACGACTATTCTTTTGATATTCAGTATATGTTGGAAATGGGCGAACCGTACTTGAATTTAACGAGTCTTTTGAACGGTAATTTGTCAATTTACCGAGAATTATTCAAAATAGATTACGTAGAGAACACACGGGCGTTTTATCGGCTCAATGCACCTGAGCGCTTGGCGCCGAACGGAGTCGTGAGTTACATGAAATATGCGGATTCGAAGGTGACGGAAGAGAATGCTAGAGGCGAGAAGTATTTGCAGCCCGATTCAGCCGCCCAGCGAGTGCTGACGAGCTATTGGGGAGAGCTATTCGTCATTACATTTGCTGAGGAAATTGTAGCGCAATTTTCAGTGATGGTAAAACGAAACGAGACCGAAAACCTGTCGATTATGTATCGACTTATGAGTCTCGTGCCTGATAAGTGCACCGCAATGCTCGTCAGTTTGGAGGCGATCATTGTCGAAGTTCGCTCGGTCGATGCCATCTCTGAGTATTTTACAAAATCGGTGCAACAATTGCTCGATCTCTTTAACAAGTTCAACAAATTAATCGAAATGTCGTTTCAAAATCATCCGATTGCTCTTACTTCGCGAGACAAAGCGTTTAAGAAAATCGTTAACGACACTTTGAAATGCGCGGAGTTCATGGCCAATTTCTGCGACACGTTGCTGCGAAAGACACAATTGAGAAAAAAACTCACTTCGGGGGACGTCGAAATCAAGTTGAAAGACGTGGTTTCATTGCTCAAGTATGTGGACAGCAAAGACGTTTTCATCATCTACTACACGTCGCATTTGAAGATGCGTTTAGTCTTGGACACATCGGCGGATGGCAAGATGGAGGAAACGATGGTCGTGCGCATGAGGGAGATTGGGATGCCGTGCGATTACGTGTTCAAGCTGAAGCAGATATTGCGAGATGTTAAGAACAGCCAGTTGAGATCGCAACGTTGTAGCACTAAGGTGTTTTGTGCTTCCACATGGGCTCGAAGGAGTGATAAGGTCTCGGTTTCGTTGCCGGTCGAGTTGAAGTGTTACGTATCCGAGATGGAAGAGTTCTATTCGAAACAACACAGTAAACGAAAACTGTTTTGGCAACATCACTTGTCGACGGCAACAATTTCGTTTGCCAATTCTGTCGGCAATTTTGATCTGGATGTGACAACTTTTCAAATGGCGGTGCTGTTCGCTTGGAATGAGCGTCCGGACGAGCGTGTATCATTGGAAGATCTGCGTTTGGCAACCGAGCTGCCCGACGTGGATGTGAGGAAAACGATCTGGTCGTTGGTTTCGATGCCAATGCTGAGACGGGGCGTTGTAATGTGCCATCCCGAAGTTGGATCGCAATCAGAGTTGAGAAACGACACTCGGTTTTGGATAAATGACGAGTTCGGTTTGGTTAGAAATGGAAAAGTTCAAAAACGAGGAAAGATCAATTTGATCGGACGATTGTAACTCTCGATGGATTAACTACCATATTTTATCCTAGAGACACATAATTTTGTAGCTACAAACTTCCAGTTTATTGGCACTGTTCATACAAAAATTGTAATTGTAATTGTGTACTGTTTCTTCATTTCCCAAGTACGAAAAGACAAATACAACACTCCAAAGAGGAATGTTTGGTGATAGGATTCATTGGTCACAATCAATAGTATGTTTATTTAATAAGTGTGGATGTCTAACTCTTGTATTTTTAAGAATTCGCTGAATACCCTTTGTAGCCGACCACTGGGATTTGGTTTGTGCTTTTTATTTGATTATTTTTTTCAATAAATGATCTGATTTGATTTTGCTAATGCTAAGTATCTTTTTTGTGCTCTTAAAATATTTGTGTGGTTCAATGTTTTTATTTATTTATCTTTATTTACGATGTTCTTAATGAACAACCATCTATCACCAAAAACAAGGTAAAACATAATTTAGGTTCAAAAGTAATAATAATAATAATATGGGTCGTATAATTTGCCGCGAAAATCAAATACTGCGACTCAAGTAAGCTACACTTTATTGTATTTATTTCTTTTGTTCCACCATTTGTTATGACGATGTGGAACAATAAAAAAACGATTAAAACGATGTCGCTAATGTCCAAACATTTCAATACTGACAGCAACATGGTACGGTACGTTTTGAAATCACAAATCACGTTTGGAATCACGAGTTGCAATGCGCGGGACAGCCAGGGCCGCGCCAAGCGCGTGTGTTGGGTGTGCCCAACACACGGGCGGCAAGCTTTGGGGGGCGGCATCAGTTCCGGATTACCCATTAGGTTAAGTAGGCACCGGCCTACGAGGCCCCGCCTTTTAGGGGCACCGCGACAAGGGGTCAGAATAATATTAAATTAAATAATTGTGAAAAACGAAAACGAAAAACCAAAAAAACCAACGAAAAACCAAAAAAAAACCAACAAAAAAAAATAAAAAACCAAAAAAGAATCAACAAAAGACCAAAAACTCAACAAAAAGACATCAAAAAACACAACAAAAGACCAAAAACTCAACAATAAAACACCAAAAAAATTAACAAAAAACCAAAAATTTTCGGACTTGTACAAGTCCGAAAATACCACCCCTAAGAAGTCTAATTTATTACACTGTACGTATAATAAATTTGACTTTTTAGGGGCGGCATTTTTTTTCTGACACACAGGCGCCATGATACCTTGGTGCGGCCCTGGGGACAGCAATAACGTACACAAAGATGAAGAATAAAATCGGACGGCAAAACCAGTTTGCTTGATAGATCGAGGTTAACGTATTTATTTTCGATGATATTTCGAAACGTGAGTCGGCGTCACTCGAGATTGAGCGTGTGGTGGTTGGTGCTTGTGTAAGAAATGAAGAGGGCGACGCGAATGTGTGTCTTTCTCACACACGCACGTGAAGTGGCGCAGGGGGGCTGAGCGAACACCTGGCCGAGGTAGAGCTGGTCGTGTGGCGTTGACTTGAATTTTTCCGCCATCGGACGGCTTGGTACCATGAGCCGAATGAATGTGAAGGGCACCTTTCAGCTCGGCAGACCAATGTTCGATGCCGAGGTGCACAGGGGATTCAAAAGGCAGTTTGTACTCTAAATAACTTTTCGAATGCGACTAATGTTTACATTTCTGGTTTGTCCTTCCTGGCCACCATATATTTCAACAGTATTGACCATTCAGCAGAGAGCAAACACCAGGCCAAGGAACTATAAAAACAGATTGACATATTTAATTTAAAGTAGCATTCAATCCATGAAAAATGAAAAACTTATTCGAAAAACTAAAGAAATGGACACTTTTCTTAATTTTTGGAATACGTCGCGCTAACGTATTCCAAAAATTAAAGAAATGAACACTTCTTAATTTTTGGAATACGTCGCGCTAACGTATCACAGTAAATCAATATCAGGTTTTCCTGATACCCAGTCAGAACTATATTTATCTGGCGTCAAACGAGGAGATCATTCCATCTTATCATCTGACATTACAACCGGAAATGAACGAGTTGGTCAATTCACTCTGCTGCGCATCGTCCGAAACCGTATTAAACGCATTGATTGAATTACGGAAAAGGTATTTCAATTCTTACTCGTTATTACAATCAGTTAAAAGACTGCGCGAAAACGGCGGTTTGCGTAACGTGTTCGCAATACTCCGCACTCCGAACCCGAAAAACCTCGAACTGGCGCTGAGCATCGCTGACAAATGCTGCGTGGAAGCCGAGAGTCGCAAACTCATGGCAAACCCACGAGCGATTTCTTCTTTAATTTCCATCATAAAATCAATCGACATCGACCAACTGCAGAACCGAGCTTGCCGCATCCTCGCAAACCTCTCCCCGGACGACGAAACAATCGCCACGATGCACAATTCGGGCGCAGTGGCCACCGCACTCGAATTCCTGCAATCCGCGACAAACTCAGCGAGTCAACAATCCGCAATCAGAGTTCTGAAATGGCTCGCAAACAGCGCCAAACACTGTCGCAAAATTATGACCGACAAAGGGCTCGACGCAATCGCTTCGCACCTCGACTCCGAAAATAAGGGAGTCTTGATTAGTGCGTTGCATGCGTTGGATCGTTTGACTCGCCACTGTCCACTGATCTGCGAACGAATTTCACGCGTCGTCGTGCACGTTGAAAACAGCGATCAAATGATCCGACAGAGTTGCGTCAGGATTTTGACTAATTTACTCCACCAATCCGAAATTCGTCCACTGGCCAGCATTGCGGCTGCGATTCCACACTTCGTCAAGAAACTGAACCAAGTTGCGGACGAAGAGGGCCACGAAATTGTAGACGAATATCTGACGGTTTTGAGTTTGTACTGCAGTGATGCCATCAATCGTTCTCGGGTGCAAAATTACGGCGGATTGGAAACTCTTATGTCGTTTCTCCGCAACCCGAAGCACGAAAAACTGCACGACGCGATTTTGAAGACGGTTGCGTACTTCGTGAATGATGACCACAGTTGGGCCATTTTACTCAAGTTGAATCTGCTGTCGATAGTGACCGGTAAAATGGCCGTTTGCACGGAAGAAATGAAGGACAAACGATTGAGATCGGCGAAATTAGACGCTGGATCGGTCGCGGGGAAGCGGAAAAGGAATTGCGAAGCCGAAGAATCGAATTGTCCGAAAAAAATCCGCTGCGAAGACGTGGAACCGGAGGAAAAAATCGGTCCGGATTGCGTGCACTACATTATGACTTTGCTATTCCGCTTGTCGCAATTGGCGGATCTGGCGAGTTTGACCACCATCGACTTCTTGATGGAACTAGCGATGAACAAACAAAATCCGAAAACGAACGCCGCCGCCACGATTCTTCTGCGATTGGCGTCCAATCAATTTTGTTTTCGCTCGTTGCTGAACCACCAATTTCCACGCAAAATATACTCGCTCGACGACTCTCTGAGGAAGACACTTTTGACCGAATTGGCAAGACAGGCGGAGTCGCGTTACGGTGTCCTTACCATCCAATCCGCGCTCTCCATGGGGAGCCACGCAGAGAAGCAACTCGTGGCCTTTTCGCTCCCGTACGTGATACTCGATAAAAGGCTTCGGCAATCAATCTTTCTCCAACACGGGGCTCTGGAATTGATATTCGACGCATTAAAGAGCCCGGGCGGCGCGAATTTCGAATCGGCTTTGCTTGCTTTGTTCCGAATGTCGTGGCCAGCAAAACAGACGCGAACGAAATCGACGGGAAAAGGCAAACCGGTTTGTGATTGTATCAGCGACTCCGTCGAGACAGATGTTTGTTTCGTTTTAGATGGGGGCGAAACGGTTTCGGGTAACCGGTGCATTCTGGCCGAATCGTCGGATATGTTCGCCGCCATGTTGATGGGGCAGTTCAGAGAGGCGTCGCAAACTCTTGTCAAGTTCGGCAACGCTTCCGAACGCAGCATGCGCTTCATTGTGCATTTCTTGCACGGATGCAAAGCTTCCTCGTGTCCGGTTTTGATTGGCTTGTCCGCCAATTTGCTCTTCGAGGTTGCGGGTGTGGCCGATCGATTGTTGTTGCTGGATTTGAAGGAGAATGTTTGCGGAGAGATTAAGCGGAGGTTCGGGATGGGAAAAGTGAGTGGCATGAATGCAGCGGCGATCTATCGGTTTTTGAAGGTTCAGTGTTATGATGAACTGATGTGCTTAGTGATGGATTATTTGTTTGGAGAACTTAGAGGTAAGGTTCGATTTGTTAGCGAGGCTTTTAGACACAATTTAGGCGAAGATTTGTTGTTGGAAATGAAGAAATGGATCACCGAACGGTTGAGGATTTTACCGAAACAATATCCTTGGAAGAAACAACAAATTTAACTTATTCGGTCAGTCGTGCGCTCATTTAATCTCCAAACTCTCTCTAACAACATGGAAAAAACACTTTAACTACAGAGCACTGACCCCTACACAACTTGCCAAATAAATATCATATTTACAATACAGTTCTCTGTGTCTTGTGTCTTTTCTTGAATAGTTAATGTGATTGTTGTGTTCTGTGACCTCGTGGTCTCCCCTGACCACACGTCGTTCGACCGTCGGTTCAAGGCAACTGACGCCATTTTGTTGGCCGAAATCACATTCCGCACCAGAGCCGAGCAACGAAGCACCGCCACTGCCCCCCCGTGGAAGCGATGGAGGAAACCCCGACGACGCCAGAAAAATTGCCGCCAACTCCAGGAAAACACCCTATCAAATCAATTACCTGTACCTGTGCCCTGCCGTCCGCTGTTCGTCGTCGGAGGTCCGATTTTCGTATGATGGTCACGTTTCTCTGCAGAAACGCTAATTTTCTCTAAAACACATCATGTCTAATTTATTTCATCACAGTTTTAAGTTTTTTCTGCGCTCATAGTCTTAATTATAATCGGAAACGTACTACAAACTTGTTAAATAATCAATCCAATATTTAATTTAAAATTTTAATAGTTTATTTAAGAAATTTTTTCAAAAATGTAGTGTTTACAGCATTTTCAAAATTTTAAAGGTACACAGCCAAATACGTAATTCATTGGGGAAGTGTCTTCAATTTTTCTGAAAAAGTGTTGAGTTGTGCCTACTTGTGTCCTATCTTGGGCCCCATCACTTTTGGCTGTTGTCATCAGTCATAGATGGTCCTCTGATTCCGCAAATCTGAAGAAGAAAAAACAAAATAAAAAAAAAAAACGTTTTTCAGTACTTACATTCTCGCTGGCTCGTGGATGGGGAGATGTGCCCGTCTGCCACCCAGCCGGCACTGGCGGAGTGTAGCAGGGCACTTGTTGAAATGTTTTAAACCAGTCGAAATGTCAAATTTAACATGTATAATCTTACATTTAGACTAGTTTAAAAAATTTAAACAAGTTTAAATGACTTTATGAATGCGCCTACGTATCAATGTACAGAATTGCTAAACACCGTCTTACAGGAGAAGTTAAAACGAGTTCCACGGCTGGGAAACTTTTTGTCGATGAAATTAGTACAAGCATACTAGTAATTAGCAGGGGAATTAATAATCTGCAGCAAATTTTCACATTACTTTTGCTAATTTTTATGGGTTGTTTTCAAAATTTTCCGTTAATCTTGTAAATTTTCACGTTTTTTCACGTTATTTTTGCGAATTTTCATTTTATTTCACGTTCTTGCTTAATTTCCATCGTAAATTGTCATTCCCAATTTTGTTTAAAAAAAATTTATTTCAACGAATCTGCATGGCAATGTTCCATCGAAGATTCTTGATATGGAACAAACTGTATCTGCAGTGTTGGAAACACGAGCTGTTTTACCTTGTATAAGTCAAGGAAATTCGACTCCCACTATTAAGTAATCACTGGCTTTGTATCGAAAAACGAAACTTGCAAACAATCACCAAATGTTACTTGACAGATGGTTCAAAGAAAACAACGAAGGCGCTCTCGCACCCATCGAATTGACAAACCGCTTCGAGACAACTGCATTGGCATTAATAATTCCAAACGTCTAACTTGTAAGTAAATCACACTGGATTGTACATCTGCAAAGCAGAAAACACCATTAGTGCAATAAGAATTAAATTGGCACTGAAAATAGCAATTTCAACATTTCAATATCACGTTTTAGAGACTCTACAAAAGTAACTTGAACCCAGTAAGTGGTCCAGCAAGATCTGCATGCATTCTGCTCCATGGTCCTGTACTTCCTTGCTTCCTATATTTTAACAAATTGAACAAATTGAATCGTGTAATTGAGTCACGGCCTAAAACAGGTGGGCGTGCTTCGGCTGTCATGATGATGAGCATGTTAGCTGTGACACCACCAATGGTAACCATGGGAATAGATTCATCGGGGCCCGAATCCTTGCTCCCAATCGATAAATGCAATAAAATAATTTTTAAAAAATATTTCAGCTTATTTTGGGGATCCCAAAAATTCGTTTGATTCGCAGCATCTCTCTCTCGTTGTATCTTCGTTGCCATGTCGGATTTCGAACTCTTTCCACGTGTGCCAAAATTCGCTCGTCGTCTGGAAAATACAAAAATCAGCGAAAAATTGTAATTAACCATCGCAAACGTTCATAAAACCTTAGCCCGGATCACAAATTTGCGAGCAATGCGCGGATATAGCCCGTGCACGATCAACTTCTCCCAATTACCTCTCTAAATTCGCAAACTTCAAACACATGGCCCGAGCGTGTTCGTCCGGGAGAATGTCAATGGCTTTTTCGTAAATTCCTCTCGTATAAGCAATTCCATAGATTTCGGCTGGAACGAAAAAACTAAATGAAATTAAGTTAAGTTAAATACAGATGCGAACAGAATAACAGATAACATCTCATCAGGCAGCACGGCTTTCGTGATAGCACGATCGTAAACGGCCATGGCAGTTGGACTCCAAAAAGCATTTTTCGTGACGTCACATTGTGCCTCAGCAGTGCTAAAGCCAGACCGATACCACTTCGACCAATGGTGATGCTTTTCCATCGGCATAGCAACGAGTCACGTGCTCTGCCTTCCATTTCGCGCGTCGTTCTCATCCCTTGTATCCGCTCGAATTTGTTCATTTTCGATTCGATATTTTCCACAATTTCCATTCGTTTTTTGATCGGATTTATGAAGCATATTATCCATGAACAACCTACGAACTGGATTCAGATTGGATTGCGAGTCGATGGTTTGATTTTAGTTAACTTTACGTGAAAATGTTGAGGAATTGCATTGGCTTTAAGCCTTGCGTTCTATTTTTGTTTCGAACGTATTTTTGTTTATGTGGGAGTGTAAAATCCATCTCCTGATCTCCTCATGGTGGATGATTTGTTATTTTTAATCTTTTCAAATTTAATTTTTAACAACATTCCATTTGTTTCAAACTGGGTCATTTTTTTATGTTGTTTTTCTCCTCGATTCACTTCCGTTTTATTTCCATGTTAGTTAGGCAAATTATTTTGGCAAATACTAGGTTAAATATTGGTATTGTAAAACTGCATTCCAAAGTATGAGTGCAACTGCCCTTTTAGCCCAATATCCTGAGTGCCTTTTGCTGGGTACAGGGCTGGAATTTTTATCAGGTGTTTATCGGCTGGTTTTGTTTTTATCTGAATGTGGGGGTGTAAAATCCAACTCTCTACCTCCTCGTGGTCACCCCTGGGTCAAGCTAAAAGAGAGCTCTGGTCATCATAATGTTAGTATCATAAGAAAGCAGCATTTACCAATAGTTATGAATACTTTGGTATTTATTTATTCATCATTTGATTCTTTTCTAGAAGTGATCTTTGTTGATTTGGAGCAGTAAATCTAACTATTTAATGCCATGGTTGTCATATGGCTAGTGTTGGATAGTAGTTTTGGTTTGTTTTCAACTTCTTTATTCCTCCATTATGTAGTTTTGTCACAAACCCAAAAAGCTCCATCCACTGGGTGCTGGCTTCCGCCTCGACATTGATAATCCTGATGATATTCCTGGTTTTGCTTCAGTTGGGCCATCCAAATCATATTCAAAGTCATTGCTGTGGCCACTCCAAACCTCCAGTTATGGTTTTGGGGTCTGCTGCACACTTTGTCTGACAGTGGCACGTGGCCCACCATACGCCAGATCTGCTAGACCAACATACCATTAGAAATACAAGTCAATAAGCCATTGGCTTTATTCGGTTTTGTCTAGGGACCAGTGCTCCTTAAAGGTGCTTTCCAGGTTTGAGTGGGAGAGCAAAGAAAACAGTCCTTACTCTCTGAAAACCAAAGTCTTTACAAAAGCACCGTAACACGCCCCCATGCATTGTCGACGCTTTTCCCTTGCGCTGTGACCGTTGAGGCATCCGGACCATGTCTTGTTTTAATTCTTCGATCACGAGGGTTACGCGGTCTCGATCGTCATAATGACTGGCCACATAATCAAATACTTCGTCTCTGGACTTGTTGATGTTTGGAATGTCTTTCATCACAATATCAACATCGGCCCACAGTCTTTGATAGTGATTTCTTTCTTTCATTGGCATATTGCGCAGATTGATTTTAAAACTTTTAAAACTTTAAATAAATAAATAAAAACTTTAAATAAATAAATAAATAAGAACTTTAAATAAATAAATAAAAGCTTTAAATAAATAAATAAAAGCTTTAAATAAATATCAAAATACCAAAATGCTGGTACACTAGCATTTTTCCAGCGAATTGGTGCAGTATACCCGAACCGGCCACCCTTTGTCGAAAACGTGTTAAATATTTATCGTCCAAGTCAACGATTTCTTGATTTTGGCCGGATTGGACTCAGGATCGACCTGAAACTTGAACGTTAGACAACTAATAATACTAACTTGTTCGTGAATCTGAATTACAAAGCTATTTCTAAACACCATAGGGACAAATTGATATAATGCCAATTCACAAGTAATAAATCCTAGGTTTATTGTATCTTAAAAAGGTTGTGCGACTCTGTGGGTCGCCACTGCTAGTTGGTTTAAAGACCAGATCTTTGTACATGACTCAAAAAAGTTGTGACGATTGGGTCGGTACTTAACAAAATATACCACAGCTTCTACTTAAAATAACTAACTTAGAAACAACAACTTATCAAAGCACATATAATTTATTAGGCTGGCATAACTAAAGCGCAGCGGGGGAAAATATAAATGTAAATGTAAAATGAGTTACATACCGTCGCTATAGGTAAACGTGCTGCGCATAGGTTTCCGGTGTAAATGAAATTTAGCAGAATCTCCATAATTGGCCAGTTTATTCCTTCTGGCGCACCTAAACAATCTAAGTGTGCGAGCATAGCTACTCTGTAAGGTGGATTGATCTAAACAGTAGAACTAATACTGAGGTGGTTGGCCTTATCTCTTCTCTCGTTCCATCCCCACTTACAACACCCACACACACATGGTTCTATGTCAAAACAGCGTGCCGTCAAAATAACCTGACCTAAACTAACCCAAACTAACCCAGACTAACCCAGACTAACCTAGACAAACCCAGACTAACCTAAACTAACCTAAACTAACCCCACCTAACATAAATTTAGGTTAGGTTATTGTGATGTGCTACTTCTTGGCACAACAGGTGCTCTACAAATAGAGTAAAAATGTACCTATTATCCTTAAAAATGTCCTAACACTATGTCACTGGTTTTATCTTAGATTGAACACGTGGCATTTTCCTTTGCCCCAATATGAAAACCTAGGAAATCCAACTCTTTTTTTAAGTCATTCACACTTTTCTGTACTAGTGCGGTCCTGCTTCTAACAAAAGTTGCCACTAATCTACAAAGTCAATTCCATAATTGGCAACATATCGCCGACCTTTGTTG
>JAQIXU010001121.1:0-20388 GCA_034701245.1 Strigamia transsilvanica | reverse complement strand
TTTTGTTGAATTTTATCAAATTTTTGTTGAATTTTATCAAATTTTTGTTGAATTTTATCAAATTTTTGTTGAATTTTATCAAATTTTTGTTGAATTTTGTTGAATTCCAATTCTTATGCACAAACCCAACAAAATTCAAAACAAATCAACTGCGCATGCACACCATCATCTAAAATTACCACCCGCTTCCACAAACCCATCCAGTTAACGCTTCAAAACCACTTAGCAGATGAGCACACCCCCAACCCAAAAATCAATACCAACCAACACTAAACAAACAATACAATCCCCTCCACACTACACACTACACACTACGCACTACGCAATACGCACCATTCCTAAGGGATGTCTTGCCACCAGACAAAGCACCAAGAGGCAACAGGCCAGTGGGAGTAAGTCCCTTCAACTGCAGAACACTTTCACTTTCTTCCCTGAAATACAAAACAAACAAATAAATAACAAAAGTCAAATACACTGCAAGCTGTACGGGTCCCAGACATTTGTCCGGTCCAGAGAATGTCCAGGATCCAAAATATTGAATTTTTGGCAAAACGGAAATAAATCTTAGCAGATTTTTCATATTTTACGTCGACAAACCGTGACCACAAATTTCATATACGTTCCATCAACGTTTACGAAATGTTCTCGGAATTGCCGCTCTTTATACGGCATTTCGCTACAACGGCCTTGTGTCATTATGGCTAAATTTCAATATTCGGCCAAAAAGTCGGGAAATTCCCTAACGAATCAGGGGGAACGGCCCCTGATTCATTATACGACATCTTTTCCGGAACGTATCTTGGCCGTAAAGCGAGGGTTGGGTGTATTACACTGTACAAACAAACAAAGAAACAAACCTCAAAACAGAAAAGACTCTGGCCATCTTGCCAATGGCACGAATTTTATTTCGAATTACTTCTTTTCTTGCACTAGCCGAACCACCTGTCAAAACACAAACAAATTCCACGTGCAAAACGCATTTAAAACAAAATGGCTGCAAATTCGCCATCAAAAAACTAAATATTTTCATTTTAGATAATAAAAACACCCCAGAATTAAATTAATATTTCTTTTTTTTAAATTTAAAAACAAAAATTTAAAAAAAATAAACAAATTTAGTGCATTTTTTTTTATTTTTCAAACTTACCATTTCGGAGGTTTAAAGGAACTGCGGGAGTTCCTTGAGATACAACAACACCAGGAGGCACTTTAAGTAGATTTGTGCATGTGCATTTTTGTGGGTGGACATGCATTTTGAGAAGATTTTGATTTTTTTTTTTTTTTAATTTTTTTTGTGAAGGAACAGAGAAGGAACGAGTTGAGCGGTGCGAAGAAATTTGGCATTGTAGAAAAAACAGAGAAAGAAAAAAAGAAAAAAAAAAAGACAAACAATAACGAATTTTCTCGTAATGTCAACAAAAATATATATATATAATAGAATTTTCTGTACCGTATTTTTAATACCGAAAAAATGTACCGCCTTAAGTTTAGTGAAATAAAAATTATTTGAAAAAATATTTTTTTTTTTAAATTTTTTAGTGCAGGAAGAAATTGATTGGAAAAATGCAAATTTGCGTTAGTTTTCGTAGCTGTTAATTGGTTCCCAAGGTGCAGAAAAATAGCATGCTGGTTGCAAGGTCCGTTTTTGCAATTGGTTGTGGTTGGGAAATGCAAATCTCAAATTCCACGGAATTTTTTTTTTTTTTTTTTTTAATATAAATTATTTACCGGTTTTGTAAATCATGCTCAAAATCGACTGTCATGCCCAATACAAAAATTTCAAAAGTTAAGATTTTTTTTGAAATTTAAAAATTAAAAAGTAGGTGAGTAAAATGGGGAATTTATTTCACCCTTGTAGCCCTGGTTCCAGAAAAGTGACAACACCGTGAGATTTTATATTAGTTTTATGGTTTTTTTTTTGTTTGAAAAAATTGTACTTCAATTTGCGCAAGTTTTTGTTTTAAATGGAAATTTTTTTGCTACATTTGAGCAATTTTTGTTGAAAGTCGACAAATTTTTGTTGAAAGTCAACAAATTTTTGCTAAATTTCAGCAATTAGTGTTAAAAATAAACCAACTCTTGCTAAATTTCTAGCAATTTTTGAAGAAAATCAACAAATTTTTGCTGAATTTAAGCAATTTTAGTTGAAAATCGACAATTTTTTGCTAAATTTGAGCAATTTATGTTAAAAATAAACCAATTCTTGCTAAATTTGAGCAACTTTTGAAGAAAATCATCAAATTCTTGCTAACTTTGAGCAATTTTTATTGAGAATTGACAATTTCTTGCTAAATCTGAACAACTTTTCTTGAAAATAGTTAAATTTTTCCAGAAATTCGATAAACATCAGCAAGTTTCATCCATTTTAGACAAACCCCCTAATTTTGTCATCCAACTTTTTCTCTTTAATCATTTCATTTATTTCCCAAAAATCAATTCATCCCAACTTTATTGACCAATAAAATCCTCCATGTTTACCCAAATCCAAACATGAATAAACAACCCACCCCAAAGCAAACAACAACAAAAAAAACCAAAAAACCCAAACAAAACCTCATAGTGCTCTCAAAACCTCAAAAAACATTAAACTAACCTAAACGTAACGTTAAACAAACAAAGAAACAAATTAATTTTCTCACACCATGCCTACACTACCTAAACTACAATTAACACTAAAAATATCTAACAACAGCCTAATAAAACAAAAACAAAAATAAACGAAACCAAACAAAATAGGCCTAACTACTGAATCATTGACCAAAAACAGTCAAAACACAATTTAACCAAATCTCTTGAAAATCCACAAAACCAACATTAACAGCCAATCAAAACTTGAACTGTCCATGCGGAAAAATAAACAAAATCAATCAATCAACTCTTTAAAGTCAACCATTCAGCAATAAAAGCCAAAAAACTTTAAATTTTTCGTCTATTTCTACATCTGACACGTGATAGTAGAGAAAATTCAACATACCTTCTCCGGAATCGTCCCCTTCTGATAAAATGTACATAATTTACAATGTTTTACTCGGTTAACGCACATGTAAACACTTAAAACACGTCTACTAATAAATTAAATAGGTTCACTTTAGCGACGCCACTTTTGCGACGCTCGCTTTAGCGACTTCGGTACGTCTTAGCGACTATCCAAAAATAAAAATATTTTCGAAAAAATTCATTCATCTATATGGGATGCATTTTTAGACCAGAAAACTGCATTTTTAGACCGGAAAACTGGACTTTTAAACCGGAAAACTGCACTTTTAGACCGGAAAACTGCACTTTTAGACTGAAAACTGCATTCTTAGACTTGAAAACTGCATTTCTAGACTTGAAAACTGCATTTTTCGACTGAAAAACTGCGTTTTTAGACTTAAAAACTGCATTTTTAGACTTAAAAACTGCATTTTTAGACTTAAAAACTGCATTTTTAGACTTGAAAACTGCATTTTTAGACTGGTAAAACTCGGAAAACACAATTTCAGACTGCAAAATTGCATTTTTGGATTGAAAAACTGCAATTCAGACCGTAGTTGTAACGTTTTTATGTTACGTCGCTACGACATAACGTCATGAAAACGATACGTCATAGCGACGCACGGTCGCAAAAATGATACACCGCTAAATTCGCTAAAGCGGGCGTCGCTAAAGTGATTATTCCCCCTAAAATCGACTAAAATTGACTAAAAACTACTAAAATCGACTAAATCTAGTTGCAGTTATTTTAATTCGGGTTAGAAATTGGCAAGTTTCTACGACGAGCAGCGTGCATTGTTGCTCACCTTCAAAAGTATCATCACCCTCAGTCATGAGTTCATCATCTGAACAAATATTGAGGACCGTCACTAGCACTTCCGTAACTGAATTGAAAAAGGTATTTTTGGGTTTAGTGCGGGTTTGTTTTGGGTTTGAATTTTTTTTCGTACCTTTTTCTCCGACGAATGGTAAAGACCACGTGAAAACATCCATAAAATTTGGTAACCAGTACGGATGTGCAGAACAATTGAATTGCCTGATATTCATTACATTATTTTCATATTTCAGCACGGCAGCTGCGGGGAGAGATTTATGGTTTAGTTTGGTTCGGTGAGATGGGGGTTGGATTTAGGTTGTAATTGATTCGGGGTGAGTTAGTGTTTGTGGAGTTTTGGATGGGAAATCAATTCTTCCTGGTATTTACTCGGGATTTGTCGAAGGGAAAATTAAGTTCCAGTATTTTTTTTATGATTTCAAAGGAGAAATTAATTTTCCCAGAATTTTCCACATAATTTGAATAAATAATCAATTTTTCAAAAGTTTTCCACATGATTTTGAAAGAAAAATAAATTTATCCTAAATTTTCCACATGATTTTGAAGGAAAAATCAATTTTTCCAAAATTTTCCACATGATTTTGAAGGAAAAATCAATTTTTCCAAAATTTTCCACAGAATTTTGATTAAATAATCAATTTGTCCAGGGTTTTCCACATAATTTTGAAGGAAAAATCAATTTTTCCAAAATTTTCCACAGAATTTTGATTAAATAATCAATTTGTCCAGGGTTTTCCGCATAATTTTTAATGAAAAATCAATTTTCTCAAGATTTTTCACATAATTTCAAAGGAAAAATCAATTTTCCCAAAATATTCAACACAATTTTGAATAAAAAATCAATTTTCCCATGATTTTTCACATAATTTCAAAGGAAAAATCAATTGTCCCAGGATATTCAACGCAATTTTAAATTTAAAAAAATCAATTTTCCCAGTGTTTATCATCGACTATCAAACCGATAAAATCGCTCCTACCAACTAAAATCCCCACTTAAACCCACAACACAAAAACCCCAAATATTCTCATTGTTTTACCATTAATTCTCCCATTACCACACCGTTAACTTTCAACCCACCCAATCCATTCTAACATCACTATCGATTCCACCACCCTTCACCTCAACCTGGAAAAATTAATTTCAAACTCCCAATCCATTCACAACCAACTCAACGCAACAATTATGAAAACAACCTTTGTTATTATACACATCCAAGTAATTTGGTGCAGAAAATATTGTTATAAGTGATGGAAAACCGGTTGTTTGACTCTTTCTATACATTCGATATCTAAAAAAAATCAAAAAAAACAAAACAAAAATTAAACCAAATCGACCAAAAACCCCAAAAAAACCCAAAAATTACCCGGCATCCTGAGCTTCGTGAGCCCGAATAATGGATAATAAATTATTTTGTTGTAGGAAATCACAACAAGCTGCATAGCTGTAGAAATATGAGCAACCTCTGACACTATTATGGCTAAAATGTTCGGCGTGTTTCTCGTTGCCAAAATCTTCCAGAGGGTCTGACCATAAAAGGTCACACATGGGCCCAAAGGCGGGAGGCTCTTTGAATCTGTCCAACTGTGAAAAAAAAACAAAATTAATTAATTTTTCAATTTTTAAACGAAAACAATCACTTTTCGAATGTCGTCCAGATTGTGAACCTCGGGCGACAAGCCGCCATGAACACACAGAAACTGTTGGTTCATTAAAGCTGCTAGTGGCAGACAGTCAAAGGCCTCCATGCAGGCATCGTAAACCCTTTCTGAATATTTTATTTTACCTAAAATCAAAAAAAAAATCGAAAAAATTAATTTTTTCTACGTTTTTGGTCTTTTTTTGCGGTTTATTTCACTTACATTCCTGTTTAAATGTGAAATATTCTGTTAGATGCCTACATTCGTGGTTGCCTCGTAATAAAAATAACGTTTTCGGATAGCATAACTTTAAACTCCAAAGGTATAATACACACTGCAAGTGAAAAATACAAATAATTTCGTTTTTCGTTGCTAAAATATCGATTTATTTGACTTACTTCTATGCTAAAGTACCCTCTGTCTACGTAGTCTCCGAGAAAGAGATATTTAGTGACCGATGGTTCGCCACCCACTTCGAAGAGTTTCATCAGATCAAAAAACTGACCGTGAATATCGCCGCAGACTGCAAAACACAAAAAACGGACAAAAAACGTTAAAATTTGGCCGAAAACATCGATTAAAAGCCGCAAAATGCACGATAAACAAGAAAACTAACGATAAATCATCAAAAAATAACAAATATTCAATACAAAATGGCGATTTTTCAAATTCACCAACAGCGCCGTTGGCGGCCATTACTCAAAACATTCAAATTTTTAAAAACACAATAAAAACCGTTAAAAACCAAACACAAATTAAATTTTAAAACTAAAAACTAAAACAAAAACCAAACAAAATCGTTTTAATTCGTCGTGTTTTGGTTTTATTGAATTTTTGAATTTTTCGGAGCGCCGTTGGCCGCCATTGGTCGCGCCATTTTTTGAAAAATTTCACATTTTCTGCTCGTTAAAAATCCTCGGAATTGTTCGGTCGACTCGAGCGGCGAGATTTATTCGCGGCTAGAAAGAGAAATCAATGAGTCGAGTCTAAATTACCTAACCTGTAACTGGAGCTTCTATGTCGAGCATTGTTTTTTCTTGCCGTAAGATCGCAGCACCTTCGTTTATGATTCGTAAAGCGGCCGACTCCTCTATCCGCCCTTCCAAATAAAAGTGCTCTTTCAAAGTGTCATACTTGGGTCGCCCTGTTTTTGCATCGAATACTTCTTGAATTGTAAGTTTGTGACTTGGTGGGAAAGGAACACCTGCAAAAACAAACACAAAACAACAAAAACAAATGAGTAAAACCAACACAAAAACAAATACACTAAATCCGACCAATTTCGCTGAAATAACAAGGCAGCAAGCCTCATTTTCGAAAAATTTGCTCAAATGACGTCACAGTTGGCCTAACTCGGGCGAAATAACGTTATATTTGGTCTAATTTGGGCAATTTTTTTTAAATTATGGTCTAATAACGTTAAATTAGGCCTGATCCGGACGAAATAACGTCAAATTAGGCCTAACTCGGGCGAAATAGCGTTATATTTGGTCTATTTTGGGGAAATAACGTTATATGAGGCCTAATTTTTTTAAATATTGGTCAAATAACGTTAAATTAGGTCTAGTGAAAAAAATAACGTTATATTAGGCCTAACTCGGGCGAAATAACGTTAAATTAGGTCCATTGAAGAAATATCGTTTAATCAGGCCTAACTCGGGCGAAATAACGTGAAATCAGGCCTATTTTAGGGTCGTAACGTTACACTGAATCTATTTTAAGAAAATAACGTTACATTAGGCCTGAAAACGGACCCAAAAAAAAAAAACCACAAAAATAAAACTTTATTTAGGCCTAACTCACAAATTTCATTCATCCCCTCCCCCAGCCCCACCACCCCCCAATCAATTTCCACCTATCAAATCATCGCCCAGATGTTAGCCTTAATCTGATGGCACAATAAATGCAGCTCACATATTCATACTTAATCACATCCACCTGTGCCATTAACATGTGGCTCCATCCAACACCCAAAAAACCAAACACTTAACCCTAAAAATCTAAATATTTCGCGAAAAACCGCAAAAAAATGCAAAAAAAATAAAAATAAAAAATAATTTGGTTGCAAACACACAATTGGCAAGTGCGAGTGCATTTGGGGAATGACACTAAAAATATATCTATCCCCTTTAATGAGGCGCGAGTGCGAGCAGGGACGGGAAGTGTTGCATATGTAAACATAGCACAGAGCGGCGGCTATGGTGGAGTGTACGGGGCCGCCCCGCACGGGGTGAATCGCAGGGCGGGTCGGGCTTGGTGCAGATTGCAGCCGTTCGCCTCGCACATCTTTCGTCCGGCCAGAAAATGGCGGAGTCGACACGGGAGGCTCGGCCGTTCGCACTTACTTTTGATGACGCGATCTGTCGTCGACACTTTCTGATTATTGGCGGACATTTCAGTATGTCTATCGTCTCACTTTATGCCAAACATAAACAGATGAAGGCGACGACGCCCCAATTTCTCCGGATGATATCTCTCTACTCCCAAGCGAAACAAAGATGGCGTAAATAACAGCTCCGTTTGTGTTCTGCATTGCGCATAATTTTGCGCATACCAAAAGTTGCCCAATAGGGAGGGGGATTAGAATGGCGGTTGGTAGGTTGCGCGTGATTGGGTGGTTGAGTCTTAGTTTTATGTGTCGTTTGTGTTTTTCGAATTTGTTTATTAAATTCGTTAATTTTCATGTTGGTTCTTGGAATTAAAAATATTTATTTTATTTATTGGGGATTGGTTTTTTGGTTTTTTTTTTTAAATAAATGAAAAAAAGTAATGGCGCTCGGTCGGGGCGGTTTTGGTTGGAAATGTCACGCGGGGCCCGTAATTAAATGAGGAAAACGAGAATAATTTTAATAATAATTCTTTTTTTTGTACGAAACGTAAATGCCAACAGGATAATAGCAGCAAGCGTAATAAATACGGGTATAAAAAAAAACCTTCACGGCCCCATCCTGCGTCCTAATGCCCCTCACATCACGCGAGATCGATCGACGAACCCGAAACTACGTCATTTGCGAATGCCCGCCGTTGCGTGCTCAGCAGCGCTGCTCCGCTTCATTATTTAAACAAGAATTCCGTTACTTTCAAGATGGAATCAAATGTCTCGATTTAATAAAAACCAAACCCCAAAAAGCACATTTTAAAATAAACTTCCTATTTATTTACATTAAAAAACAATTTTTAAGATCGGAATAAATCTATTTTGAAATAATACGACCAAAAAACATCGAATTGTGGCTATCGTTTAACGAGTTGGAGTTGGATAGCTGTTAGAACGTTATCGACCGTGGTGCGCGGCCATGCGAGTCCGTCACGACGAGTACCCCATTAATCCGTTAATTAATAAGCCCTTGACTCGACAGTTACGCAACGTTATGATTATTTTTGTATGCGAAACTCATCTGGAAAATGAGGGCGTAAATCTACATAAATAAATTCAAACTTGTTAACTCGGTGGACATCATTAATATTGATGCGAACTAGAAATTGTAACACGACATTTTATCACGCCACGTGAAAAGTTGAGCAAATAAACGAATAAAATGCGCAAAAACAAATTTAAAACGATGAAAAAAATGTCCCATTTCGGTGGAAAAGTGAGCTAAAGCCAGCTGTCAATCAAAATTATGTAAATGAGGTTGAAAAATGGAGAATAAAAGTGGATTATCACAGGATTTGACGTTTATTTGCGAGGAAAATGAATTTGAATAGAAAAACATGCTAATTGATATTGATTTTGTGCATAGTTGCCACCAATCTTCGTGACCCCGTGCCAATGTAAAACGGCCGGTGATCCCCAATGGTAAATTGGCCGGGTCCATGTTGGAGGGAAATCACGTGGGGATGTGGAAATCGGGGCAATCAAATATGAGAGAACGTGTTGGTAGATTGTCGGTTTTGGCTACTGTAAGATTGGGTTAAGGTTTTTGGATTTGTTTTTCGTTTTGGGAATTAAAATGTTTGTTGTGGTTGAAAGGATATTTGTGGAGGAGTTTGAAGTGGCCGGTGCCGAGGGACATCGGGATGCCCATGATGATGCATTCGCTGACTCCGCGGATTGGGTCTTTTATTCCGTAATAAGCGGCGTCGAATAAGTGGTCGCCGGTTTTTTCGAACTGGAATTTTTTTTTAAAAAGTAATGATGGATTATTGGCCTATTTTGCTGGATTTGACCTCATTTTTGGGTTTTCGATTTTTTTTTTTTTTTTTTTAAGTTTTGGAGGTTTTTATATGGAAAATTGATTATTTTCGTATCAAAAACTGGATTTTTTTGGATTTTTCGGTAGCAAAAATTAAATTTTTTCGATTTTTTAGTATCAAAATTTCAGTTTTCGATCAAAAATTAAATTTTTTGACATTTTAGTATCAAAAATTTAATTTTTTCGATTTTTCAGTAGCAAAATTTCAATTTTTTCAATTTTTTCGATTTTTTCGTATCAAAAATCGAATTTTTTTCCATTTTTTGGTTGCAAAAATTATTATTTTTTTTTTAGTATCAAAATTTCAGTTTTAGATTTTTTTTTATCAAAAATTAAATTTTTTGACATTTTTACTATAAGAAATTCAATTCTTTGAGGTTTTTGGTTACCAAAACTCTATTTTTCAAGTTTTTTGCTTACCAAAACTCAATTTTTTGACTTTTGTAATACCAAAAACTCAATTTTTTCATTTTTTATCCAATCAATTTTCCTTAAAAAAACCAAAAAAAAAAAACACCAAAAAACCAAAACAAACAAAAAATACTCCCTTTCGCATAACTCACAGATGCCAACATCAAAACGCTTTCCTTCATCCTAGCCAACCCAAACCGCGTTATTCCCAGCACTTCACCCTGAAAATCCAAACCAAAATCACAACCAAATTACCAAAAAACAAACAAAACTTCACTATTGATCCACCTTAAACGTCATTAAATCCGCTAAAAGCATCACGTGTCGCTTATCAATGCTCATGCCGTGACCTCCCATCACAGTATCAATTTCTTCCACAATTATCCGCCTAAAAAAAAACAAAAATTAAACAAAAAAAAACACAAAAAAACCATTTTCATTAAAAATTTTCATTTAAACATTTTCCTCGACCTCGCAGCTTCGATTCCCAAGACAGCCGCAACTTCTAAAATGTGATTCGACTTGGTTTTCTTTCCGTCGACGCCGAAAGTCGCCATTATGTCGCGTAGATTGTTTCCTTCGACGAGTAATTGGTATTTGTACGGCTTCACTCTGTCGTTAATTTGGATTACTGCGCGATTGATTGACGGTAGACCCTGGAATTCGATTTCTTTGTGAATTAATTATTCATTTTTTGTTTTTTTTTTTTGTTGTTTTTGTTTACTTTGATGACGACTTGAGGTAGTTTTTCTTTGAGGAATTGGAGGTTGTAGTTTAAAGAGAATTTGTTGCTTTCGCTGGGGTATATGCGAATAAATGCGCCTGCTAGTATGTCGATTTGGTTCGGTTTGAGTAGTAGTTTCGGTTTTTTGCAAAGGCATAGTGATTCGCGGATGGTTTCGGCACTTACTTCAAGCTAGAGATGAGAATGTAAAGTGGTTAGTTTGTGGAGAAATTAAATTTTTGATGTTGGTAGTTGAGGTTTTGGGTTTTTGGGGGAGAAATTCAATTTTTTGAGTCGTTTTCTTATTGAAAATTGACGTTTTTGTACGGAAAAAGGAAAAAATGTTAATTTTTTTATCACAAAAAATGAAATTTCGTAGTTAAAAATGACAATTTTTTGACCAGATTAAATTTTTTTCGACCAAATTCTATTTTTTCGACGAAATTCAATTTTTTTTTTATCAAAAAAATTGAATTTCGTACAAAAATAAGAATTTTTAGTACCAAAAAAAGCACAAAAAGGTAAATTTTGTACAAAAATATGAATTTTTAGTACCAAAAAGGCACAGAAAATTGAATTTCGTAATAAAAATGAAAAATTTTCGTATTTAAAAAAGATAAAATAAATTTCGTAGTTAAAAATCACAATTTTTCAACCAAATTCTATTTTTTCGACCAAATTCATTTTTTTCGACCAAATTCATTTTTTTAGACCAAATTCAACTTTTTCCAACCAAATTCAATTTTTCCTATCAAAAAAACTGAATTCCGCACAAAAATAACAATTTTTAGTACCAAAAAAAGCACAAAAAGCCGGATTTCATACAAAAAAATCAACACATTTGGACGAAATTCACATTTTCAATACCAAATTCAATGCCAAATATCAAAAACCAACAAACAAATTACCTTTAATAAATTAATAGTATTGAAATTAATCTTGATCAAAATAAAAACATCATCTCTCAAGATCACTTCCTCGATATACTCGCATATCTAAACAAAAAAAACAAAAAAAAATCAACATCAAATAACCCTAATCCAATTTTTCTCGAACACACTTCTCCCAGCAACGTTTTCTCGATCCTTCCTTTAACCTTGCGCGCCACTTCGGGGTCCTCGTCATTCTCCAAAAACGCCGTAATGAGCGGCGTCGAGATATTCTTACTGGCGTTAATAATCTCTTTGATGCGCGGCACGCCCTGAGTGATATTCATCGAGGCCACACCGGCAAAATGAAAGGTTTTCAGTGTCATTTGCGTGCCCGGTTCGCCGATGCTTTGAGCCGCGAGTGCCCCGACCGCCGTTCCGGGCTCCAAAATCGCGCGCAGATATTTATCTCGACAAACGTCTAAGTAATTCACGATTTGCGACTTTGTTATTCGATGGACTTGGTAGATAACTGCGAATTTCAACGGTTTGATTAGTTGGGGGTTTGGGATTTAGTTGGTTTCGAGTTACCTGGATCGAATGGCGAATGAGCGCAGAGTTTCTTCCGCGTGGATCGCAAGTTTTCTGCGTATTTCGTGATAAAGTCCCTTGAAATTTAAGAAATTTAAGAAATTTGTGTTTTGATTTTGTTGTTTTGTTACTTTAGTTCGGCTCGGAAAGGGCCGCCGCATTTGCTGTAGTGTTCGGAGTCGACCGTGGTGTTTGTAAGTGAGATTAGTTCGTCCGGGTCGAGAGCTTTCTCGGTTCGAATGTTATCCCTGCACTGTTGATGAGAATAAAAACGTTGATATTAAGTTAACTAAAGATTATCAACTGCATTGCAGAAAATTGCACTTCTATGTGTAAAATAATGCAGAAATTTGAATTTTTACGGGTAAAAAAAGCAGTAATCTCCTCTTTTGTGTGTAAAATAATGCAGAAATTTGCTTTTTAGGTGTAAAAAAGTAGAAATTTGCTTTTTTACGCGTAAAAATTTCAGAAAATGGCAGTTCTATGTATAAAATAATGCAGAAATTTGCACTTTTGGGTGTAAAAATTACAGAAATTTGCTTTTTTACGTTAAAAAAAATGCAAAAATTTGCTTTTTAGATGTAAAAAAATGTAAAAACTGCACATATACGTGTAAAAAATGCCAAAATCTGCACCTCTACACATAAAAATCAAAATATATCTTTTAATACCTTGATATAATGAAGAACCCGATCAAAATCCACAGGTTTATCTTTCCCCTCCATATCAGCCGGATCCAAACCATCTCCCCCGAACGTAAACTGAACAATATCATTTTGCGAATTCCGAACCGTCTTATCGTAATGCGCGCCCAAATCTTCCAACGACTTAAAAAAAAATCAAAAATTAAAAAACCAAAACCTCAAAAAACCCAAAACCAAACAATCAATACTTTAACAAGTCGCCTCTGCATGTAACCAGTTTCAGCGGTCTTGACCGCAGTGTCCACCAAACCCTCGCGTCCAGCCATCGTGTGAAACACAAATTCGGTCGGCGTCAAACCCGAATAAAAGCTGTTACTCACGAACCCCTTGGCGTCGGGCGCTTTAGCTGCAAAAATCAACAAAAACATAAACAAAAACATCAAAAAATCGATAATTGATTGATTGATTACAATGTTTTTTGAAGTGAGGCAGAGATCGGTTGTCGAATCCGTCGGGAACGCGATAGCCGCTCAGCGCTTGTTGTCCGACGCAGGCGACCATTTGGGATATGTTGATGTTGGATCCTTTGGAGCCGCTTAGCGCCATTATCAGAGGACTGTTGTTGCGCGGTAGTAGTTGGACGCAGAGGTCGCCGGCGTTGTTACGGATGCTGGATAGTTCGGCGAGGATTTTCGCTTCGAGGGTTTCTTCGGCGGAGCAGCCGGGAAGACATTGTAGGCGATTTTCTTGGTGCTCGTGGATTAGTTCGTCGCATTTTAAATACCTAAGTAAATGAGTTTAATACTTAAAAGGGATGGAAAAACTAGATATTTTGATTTTCTAGTGTCAAAAATTGGATTTTTATGATTTTCTAGTGTCAAAAATTGGATTTTTTGATTTTCTAGTGTCAAAAATTGGATTTTTTGATTTTTTGGAAACAAAATTTGAATTTTTTGATTTTTTGGTATCAAAATTAGAATTTTTTCATTTTTTTCATTTTTTTCTTGCCAAAAATTCAATTTTTTAAGCGAAACCAATTTTTTTTTGATTTTTCCGACATTTTTCCGACACCATAAATTCAATTTTCCCATTTCCCTTCACCAAAAACCCAACATCCCTAACCCCACCCAAACCTCTTACCCATTCTCCAGCAACTCATTCTTCAACTTAACCAAATAACTCCCCGGCGTCACATCCCCAACACCGATCGAAAACCCATCATTCATCAAATAACTCGACGCCAACCTCGCCAACCTCCACATCGCATCCGCCGCATACTGCGCCCCAAAATCCCGATACAAAACATAAAAAATATTATTCTTCGATCCGGAACCCAGCGTCCCCTTATCCATACAACCAGCCAACAATTCGCTATTCTGAATAATAACATCTGCAAACAAAAAACACAAAAAATCAAAAACCATCAACAAAACCATACCAATCGTAAAGCGTACACGAATCATTGACGCTACAGTACTCCATGTCGTTCTTATTCAAATTAAACGCTCTCCCTTTGGCCCGCAAACACGCTCTCACGTGACACTCTTTGTTCGGCCGTAGAATTAAACTAAAGAGTTGTTTGCCCGTCCACAAGCGGCGTGGTTTCCAAATTGCGGGCGGCGGGATGTCGATTTTCATGCCGGAATCTTTGTTTGCGAGTAATGAGGCGGCCAGTTGGCAGAATTGGATTCTGTCGAGGAAGAAGTCGCGTTGGGTGATGAGGTAAGCGCCGGTTAGGAAGTCCTGGGTGGCGGCGATTAGTAGTTCGCCGTTTCTTGGGGTTACTAAGTTGTTTTTCGTCTGGAAGGGTGAGGAATGATGGTGGTGTTAGTTTTTTGTTGGTTTTTTGGGTTGTTTTTTTTACCCCCATGAGGACGTATGCTTCCGCTCGTGCTTCCTCGGTTTGGGGGAGATGTAAGTTCATCTCGTCGCCGTCGAAATCGGCGTTGTAAGGTGTGCACACGCATTCGTTGAAGCGGAATGTGCGATGCGGGACGACTTTAGCCTGTTAAAATTTGGTTTTAGTCGTGAAAGTTCGATTTTTGTTGTAAAAATTCAATTTTTTGTCGTGAAAGTTCAATTTTTTGTCGTAAAAGTTCAATTTGTAATCGTAAAAATTGTTTGTCGTAAAAAATCATTTTTTTGTCGTAAATTCATTTTTTTGTCGTAAAAATAAAATTTTTTGTCGTAAAAAATTATTTTTTTGTCGTAAATTCATTTTTTTGTCGTAAAAATAAAATTTTTTGTCGTAAAAAATTATTTTTTTGTCGTAAATTCATTTTTTTGTCGTAAAAATAAATTTTTTTGTCGTAAAAAATCAATTTTTTGTCGTAAAAGTTCGATTTTTGTCGTAAAAATCCGATTTAACCCACAAAACTAATCCCCAACGCCATTCATTTCACTTACGAGATGCGCCATAATGCTAAGTTTATGCAAAGATGGCTGCCGATTGAACAAAACAACATCTCCGTCGACCATATGCCGCTGAACGATATCGCCAACCTAAACAAAAACATCAAACACATCAAAACCAACCACAAAAACCAACCAACCAACCAACCCACTGACCTCCAACTTATCGGCTATTTCATACCGATTCCCAAACAACAAATACTTCTTATCATTGTTATGTATAGTAAACTTGGCGCCCGGATGCACGTCCACCCCGTTCCTCACCAACTTCTTCATCAACTGAATATTATGCGGCGTCACCCGCTCCGGATACGTCAACGCCTTCGCGATATAAATCGGAACTCCGACCTGATCGATTTGCAAATTCGGATCGGGCGAAATAACCGTCCGACTCGAAAAATCCACTCGTTTTCCGGACAAATTCCCCCGGAAACGTCCTTGTTTCCCTTTCAATCGCTGAACCAGACCTTTGGTCGGCTTAACCGGCTAAAACCAACAAAAAAATTAATTAATTCAACCGTTACGACAGTTTCACGCCACCTACGGGCGATTTAATCGGCGCGCCGGAGGTCTCGCTGTTCATGTAGAGCGCGCACTGCAGTTCCAGGTAGTCCCAAACGTCTTTAATCATTTGCATTTTCCCGCCCGACGCGTATCGTTTGCGGATAATATCGTTAACTAGAACGATTTCGCCTAATTTCACCGTTAAATCGTCTTCGTTGCTGCGAAAAACGAGAAAATTCGGTTAATTATGCATGTTTTGCGCGTGTTTTGGTTGGTTTTTACGTTCTGGGCTTCAAATCGGAGACGACCGACGGACGGATGCAGTTCGGGGGCACCGGAATGCACGTGAGGATCATGTCTTCCGGGTGGCTGTCCGTGCTTAGCATCAAAAGCAGTGGAATGTCCTGAATTAAATGGAATTTGTGAGTGGGTTTTGGCGGGGGTTGATTGTTTATCTCGTTTACCTCTTTGGGGATTTGGCAGAATAGATTTCGGACGGTTATCGGGTTGAGGATCTCCTGAAATGGAAGGAAGTGGTCAAGTTGGGGTTGTTTTTGTGGTTTTGGTTTTGGGTTTTACGTTGTTGGCTTTGGTGATGAGTTTGGCGAGTTCTTTGTTGTGTTCGAGCGCCGTGTTGAATCTTTCGAGGAATATGCCGGTGTCCGGGGCGGTTTTCTTGCTCGGTTTGCGTTTTTCGTGCATGATTTTCATGAAGGCGCATTTCTTCACGATCCCTAAAAGCGAATAAATGGTGGGAATTTTATAAATTTTGTTTTTTGGATGAGATTTTTCATTTTACCGTTCAAACTTTGACAGTAGGGACAAAGTGTGATTTTTTTGCATTTTGCGATGATTTGCTTCCGCAGTTTGATTTTCTGTAAATACGAATTGTTCGGGCGTCGGACACTTTCAAGGAACGTTTCTTTATCGTCCACCGACAATAATACTTTGGCGCAGACCTAAAAAACACAAAAAAAGTCAGAAAAAACTCAAAAAAACTCAAAAAAAAATATGAAATAAATGACGAACGGGTTGATTAATACCTTACAAATACTCTGCAACACGTTAATAATGCTATTGAAATAGCCGATGTGAAATACGGGTAATTCTAGATCGATATAACCGAAATGTCCGATACAATCCGCCAACCCCTTGCCGCACGTGACGCATTTTGCGTCTTTATTGCTCGTCCCCTGCACACATAACGCGATTAATATCAATATTTCATTTATTTTTTGCTTTTTTACCAAGTGCCGGTCCAGTACTCCGAACGGACTGGGGTTTTTCGAGCTTTCGCTTTCGTATAACGTGTTGCTTACGACATTCAAATGCGAAAGTTGTCGGATGCCTTTCGGACTTTGAATTTCGAACCAAACTTGGCTCCTAGAGATTTGTATAAATAAATAAAAATTTGTTAGTGGTTTGGTTTTAATTTTCGATTCAGTTTAAGTGTTTTACAATTTGCGAATAACGTCTGTTTCTTTAAATTGTTCTTTGACCATCTCGGGGGATTGAACGATTACTGATGCAACAACAACACGCTGCTGTTTGCTTCCGTCTTTCGTCGTTAGAGGGAGGGCGATTCCAGGAGCGTGAATTCGATAACTGGAATTTCATATGCATTTTTCTATATATTATCTAGCTTATTTCGTTTTTTGTTCTTCTAAGACGACTAATTTTATTCGAAGAATTGTATTACCGGAAATCGTAAACGAGTGTCAATCAAGTCACACAATTAAAAAAACGAGAAAAACATGTTTTTTAATTACTCATATAAAATATCAATTCACGAGCAATTGTTATCAATTTTTCGTCGAAATTTGATAAAATTTCTCCAAAAAAAACCCTTCATTTAAATATTTTTTTAAAAAATATCAAAAGCCCTAGCGACAGATTTTCAACTTGTTTACCTCACCCCATTATCGACCATCCACCCCTGGTTCAAGGCTGGCAAACATAAGCTTACTGCCCGTAATGCAACAGCCGCTCATCACCTGAATTTGCTCTCTTTTCAACAGGTAAAACCAACTTTCCCCACAAAAACCCCCTTTCCGAACCCACCCAAACAATAAACCAAACAACATTTCCCCTTTTTATCTACCTACGTCTTACGATGACGTCAAAACCACGTGAATACAAAGCATCCTGTCATTTAATCTTCCACCTATCGAAACCCTGCTAATAACCCAAGTTGCGACACTCTAATCACCTGCGAAATCATTACAGCTGCCATGAGTCAATATCCAAGTGCTCCGCCGCCATACTCCGACGCACCATACCCGCCAACAACAACTCCCTATCCACCAGCAGGTAAAACGATCGATTTTTGCGTGTTGTCGTCATTGTTTTCGCGTTTTTTTCACCGTTTTCATTGTTTGCAGCAACGGCGACACCGTATCCCCCAGCAGGCGGCGTGCCTGGCTACGCGCAGCCCTATCCCCAGCCTGGATATGTAGCTGGATATGGGGCGAATCCGAATCAGCAATACCCCAATGCTGGGTATCCGGGACAGGCTGGTTATGGGCAGCCTGGGTATGGGCAACCTGGGTATGGGCAACCTGGGTATGGTCAGCCTTATTACGGACAGGATAAAGGAATAATAACTGGTGGGCCGTCGCCGTACCAGCAAGGAAACACCGTTGTGTATGTTTGCATTGATTATCCCAACTAGTTGGAGGGACATGGGTGTTTAGAAAAGCGGACATTATGACATCAGGGTGGAATATTGTGACGGAAAGTTTGTGTCTTAAATACACCCAACCCTCGCTTTACGGCCTAGATACGTTCCGGAAAAGTTGGCTGTAAAGCGAAAAGGCGTACGACGAATCAAGGGAACGTACACAGGGGATTTTCCCGACTTTTTGGCCGTATAACGGACATTGTGGGCCGTAAATCGAAAAAGTGCCATACTTCTCTAAGGCCGTTATAGCGAAATGCCGTATAAAGAGTGGCCGTATAGCCAGGGTTGTATGTATCGGTATCACTGAGGACAACGTCAAAACGTTTAAGCGAGCCGATTTGGATCAATCAGATCAGTCTGCAGATTGGCCCAATCTGATCTGCGGATCAAACTGCAGATCCCCACATTCAAAAAAGTGATACCCTGATTTTCGATTTATGTCGAAATATTGATTTTCGAAGAACAGTACCAATAATAATTTTTATTTCTTTTCTGTAGTTACGTACAGGAAGAACCAAGGCGAGGAGGAATGGCCGAAGACTGTTGTCTATTCGCCATGTGTGCAACACTATGCTGCTGCTGCTTGGAGTGCTTGCGTTGATGACACCCTGCAAACGAGACTTATAACCGTTTTATATAACCCCAACCAAAGGATATGATGAAATTTATTACCTCCACTTTCTTCTACACTCGAGCCATTATTTTTACCATTCTGTGATCTTTATTTTCCCACTTAATTTGTATATAATGAGAAATAAATGCAGAACTATGATTTAACACTCTAGATAGTAGCTAGCCACCAAATCAATTTCCAATGATTTCTATGGCGAATTTGTATGCTTTAGCAGGATGCGGCCAAATCTCCAAGGTTAAATGAATTTATCACTTAATCATTCCAGTTCGGAAACTGGAAAAAAGCCATTTATTACGTGTTAGTTTCGTGCGAAGTTAGTTTTAGTTTTCAACGGTTGGATTTCATCAGGAATTTCATCATTAGAGTGGACGTGATTCGTTGGGATGGATTCGAGTCCAATCACAGCGTATTCGATAGTAACCGAGCAACCAGTGCGATTGAAAACGTGTTTGGATCCGGTGCCGACTAAACGTGATGTGTCAGTATTTGTTTATCGGTTATTATCGGTGTGTTAATCATATTGAAATGAGTAATCTATTTTTTAGGATTGAAGATTGTTGTACCTGCGCTTGTTGTTATGGATCTCTTCCCGATTGGGGCAAGCGAGATGATTCCAGGTCTCGAGGATCAAGTTTGGGATCTTGTTCCAGCGCGAATGACGTAGATGATTGTCGTAAAGATGCGCGAGATTGTATTCAAGTTGACGAGACTCTGACGTCGGTAGATGGTTATTGTGATTCTGGAGAGAAGTCGGAGGGGTTTGATTCTAATTGGTGGAGTCGTGAGCATGGGACGAATGATCAGCATTTCAGTAGTGATGCTGGGGATTGCTTTTCTAACGATCATGGCGGCGGTGGTGACAATGGAGGCGGGGGAGATTGTGGTGGTGGTGATTGTGGGGGTGGTGATGGTGGTGGTGGTGGCGGTGAGTGATGGGAAATGAATTGATGGAGAAAAAATGTTGTTTTTATGTGATTTAAACGTTTAGCTGATAAAACATACTCAAGAAGTTCTTTGGGTCTTGGTGGCAGGGCCCGCTGGAAGTTTCGCGGCACTTCGGGAAAAAGTTATTAGTGGGGCCAGGCAGTGGCGTCACTAGGGTTGGTGTCACCCGGTGCGGGAATTTATGGTGTCACCCCCCCCCCCTAAAAAAACACAAAAAAGTGTATCAAAGCGCAAAAAAATGCAAAAAAAAATGCAAAAATTTCCAGAATTTTATAATTTTGCACAATTAATGAGATTTTGCGCTCTTTTTGGATTTCCTTTTTTGGAAT
>JAQIXU010001120.1:0-20396 GCA_034701245.1 Strigamia transsilvanica | reverse complement strand
ATTTCCTACAAAGTACAACTAAAACATTTTACAGTAACCTTTCAAACTTCTATTTATTATTCATTTCAAACCAAAATTGGCGCGATCGGTCTCGCATGAATTATTTGATCGAAATTCAATTCCGAGTTATTTGTAGCTTTTATTATTATTTCCTACAAAGTACAACTAAAACATTTTACAGTAACCTTTCAAACTTCTATTTATTATTCATTTCAAACCAAAATAAAATCTATAAGCACTAAACCGACGGTTTAATTTAAACCAAAGAGCCGAGAGCCGTACGTTGCCGGCTCCCTCGGATAGTCATCCGGCAAGCTGGGCGTTGGATCCGGATAGTATCTGGGAATTCGAAGAGGTGGCTCCGGTCGTTTAGTTGAATGCACACGAGGCAATGAAAAGTAACCGGTTTCAGGCCGTTCTAAATCCATGTTTTCCAGCATACACTTGTCGTACGAGCTTTGCTGGTCTCGGCAGCTACAAGAAACAATTCAAAATCAACAATAATGCCACAGTTAAATTACCAATGTTTATAATTCAATTCATACTGTCTATATTTCATCTGGGGACTGCTGTATTCGATGCACTTCGCATACGCTTCGAATTCTCCTCGGCAGGCAGCTTTCATTTTGCGAAAAAAATTCATTGCACAAGCAGTAACAGCTTTTCCTTCGTTGATGCACATGCGAGGATCCAATAGCTCTTGTCGACAAAGCATAAATTCCTTTGGAAAAAGATTTTTAGTTGTTGATTGTGTGTATTTTAAGTTGAGGTTTAAGGTAACGTACTTTACTCTCCTCGTCACAAAACTTTCCCATATGATGAGCTGCCGCTCGCAACCCTGGGCTGGAAACAGGAATTTCCTCAACTGTTAGATCTGTGTCATTTGGTAAACAGTTTCGGGGTGGTGGGTCGTATCGATCCATTGTAAAAACGAATAGTTCTGTATTTTAGGTAAATACAGCAGACTAGAACGGAAGACCTACCACTGCGCCCTCAGTGGACGATTGGATCATAAAGCAGTTTCATTTTTCCTCAAAAGGTGGAACCACAGATAATCTGTGGTGGGACTGCTGTAGATTAATGCTGCAGCAAAGCCAGCGAGAATAATTACCGGTTGTACTTTAAATTTTTTTTTGAATTAATTAAGTTGTAAAGGCAAATAAAAATGCATGAATTTGAAGAAAACAATTTTTTTTCAGTGGAATGGTAATAAAAGCAATTAGTAAAACTTGACAGACATTTTAATTGTTTTAAATGTGTTTAACTAAATTTATTTATTTTGAAAAAAAAACAATTTTTTCGAGGTAAACAGGGATGTTATCTTTATTAAGAAGCTGCACCATATATACAGCACATTTAAAATGGTTGAATTTAAATAATTCTGTGTATTGCTGAAAATTTGATTAAATTTCAATTCCAATTCTGATCAATGTGTAAATAAACAATTGTAAAACAGTTATTAAAAGTAGTCAAAAAAAGAAAATGAAAAAAAAAATATTTGTAACATGAGATAATTTAATATTCTGAGAAACTGAAAGAGAAGTCGTTTTGCCAAAACGTTATAAACGTATAAAGTTAACGCGCATGACCAAAATGATGCTTTTTGAGATATGTTCATTTACCTTGACTGTTGGCTCTCAGAAGTCACGCCGACGCCATATACTTGAACTTTTATTCGAAGAAATCTCCAACTTTTCCGAAACATCTTCCACCTTGAATGTTTCACTTTTATTTTCGCTTTTTCAAATTTTTTTTAAATTTATTATTACAAAAAAAAATTAATTACGATACGATGCTTTTCGAGGTTGAGAACGATCACGTGTTAAAAAATTTTGATCAAGCAACACATTCCAAGTAAATAGTCATAACTTTACCAAAAACGGGTCACAAAACAGGTACGAGTGGTCGTGTGTGCCCTGGGATATAAACTTTCATTTTCTGATGGGTGCATCAGGTCAACTGTAAGTGAAATGCAAGTCTCTTCAAGGCCAACAAGAAGTTTGTTCCGGATAAGCGAAATGTCCATTTAAAATTTAAGAAATGTACGAAAATTGGTGTTAAATTATTAACTTTGCATACAGAATAGAAAATTCTTATTCTTACAACATTCGGTACCGTGCTGATTTATGTTTTGAAACTTTACTACCAATTTTCTTTTAATGGGTCAAAAAGAAACGGTTTTAATTTTTAATGAACTATCTAATATAATAATGACAAAAAAAAAAGGTTTTAGATGCAATATGGGTAATGTTGGTGCTTGCAATGACCATCAACTGCTGGAAAATATTGCTGTTTTACATATGTTTTTCTTTTTCAATCCTTTTTTTCTAATTTTTTATTTACAGATGTTCGCTTGTATACTTAACCCAAATATTTGCCCATAATTTAATACAACGGCATAAGGTTGTCCGAAATTTATAGTCGAAAAGACGAGAAACGGTAATAAAAAAAGGAAAGTCAGATAGAATGAGGTGAAGACGAAAAATGTTGTACTGTAACATTTTCCCATAACTCCAAAATTAAAAGCATTGACTTTATTTGGGAACAAGAATTTGAATAAATTTACACCCGAAGTCTTTCAAATATCAAAATCAAAAACACAATTGACTCTTGGTTTCGGTAGCATCAACGATAAATTATAATATCTAAAAAATAAATAAATTGATATTAGCTGATTGACGCACGAATGTCGTCATTTCCGAGGCCTTCGTCAGAAACATGTTTGATTGATTGACAAACCATTGCTACATTTAAAAAAAAATGGGAATCCAAATATTTTTTTTCTCATTGAGCATCTTTTAATTTAATTAATTATTGCATTCACATTCTACTCCGAGAGTCCGTCGGCTGACCCATTTGAAGTATCATAACTCGTTAAGGGTTACCAAAAATCACGTGACCATTTTGTATATAAAGGGATGAAGATAAACATTTTCAGCAATTTTCTCACTTTCATCTTGAGGTAAATTTTCTGTACTGCACACACTTTATTTAAATGACCTTGTAATTAATTTTATTTTGAAATCTAATTAGATTTTCAACCAGTTTACAGCGATCGCAGTATGAAGCTCCTCATCTTTCCAGGTAAGAATATTGATCATTTAATACATTTAAGTCAAAGATTAACATTATAAATTTGCTTTAAATAAACAGTGTTGATGGTTGCTGTTGCACTAGCTGGGCCTTTGGTAAGAATGAAACTTTTATTTTAGTACATCGTGTAAGTGTAATATTGGTCATTTTTATTTTTAGGTTAAAAGGCAAGCAAATAGACGACAAGCAGCAACAGGTTACAAATTGCCGGACGGTGCTGAACTAATAGTTGGGTCGATTTCCTCGTCTTTCTCATGCGACGGTCAAAGATACGGTTATTACGCCGATGTGGCCAATAAATGTCAAATATTTCACGTTTGCGTACCTGTTGAGGGCCAACAAACACAAATCTTCAGCTTCTTCTGCGGTAACCAAACGGTCTTTGATCAAGAGAACCTCGTTTGCGCAACTGCAGCAACAGCTCTTCCTTGCGATCAAGCGCAATCAAGATATTCAGTGAATGATAACTTTGGAAAGACTGATAGTCCCCGCCGATCTTAATGAAGATGTTTGGCTTGCCTGTGGAACATGGTGGATTAGATCTTATCCACCATGCGGCGTAATAATTGCAAATGATACAAAATATTAAGATTGCTTGAAGTGTCAGATGCTCATCAATTTTCATCTAGTCACTTCTATCAATGTAAAATGTGAGGTCAGGTTAATTATTAATGGATTTGTAATATTATAGTAAATTAGTTGTAGCATATAAATTTGCAAATAAAAAAGTAAAAAAAAATATATTCAAAGGTAAAGAAAGTGTTTGATTATTTAAAAAAAATATACCCGTAACCATGAAAAAATTATTTATAAATTAGAAAACTTGTTTGCTAAAAAAGAAATAAAAAACCCTGAAATCTGCTTATTCATTTAGTTTAAGTGCGCTTTCCATTAGAGCATGTCAGATTTTTTAAATATAATTGTTTAGTCAGAACAGACGTTACCAGATTCAGCATCTGGCAAATTTAGTGACTCCTATAGGCACTTATTTTAGTTTAAATACTATTATACGCAAGCAAGCCGCAACGATTGGCTATTGAAGTGATAAATATCACTTCCGTGAATAGTAGTAAATCACTGTCATGACTCATGACTCAATACCGGAAGTAAAAAAATTGCGTCAAAATCGTGTACATATTCAATGGTGCAATGTCATAATTTTACATTAAGGGTTTTATTAAATATATGGTTTTCTTTTATAGATTTTCTTTTAATTACAAAACTAATAAATTTTTATGCCCTCAAATTCAATTGCTCACTTTTGCATTTGTGTGATTTCAAGATTCATAAAATAGTCACATACCACTGTAAAATGTGATACAGAAAATTCTGCCTATGATTCAATTCACACATGAAACGAAAAATGAAACTTAGGTTCAAACAACAACATTTTCACAACTTACAACTTTCACTGAGCACTCTGAAGTGGTCTAGCTATTCACGAATTGATAAATGCTTTGGCACAACAAGTTACAAAATCACAAAAACTACCGTTTACTTGATTTTGAATTTTGAATTTTTCCTCTTTTAGTTGCTTTCGCAATAATTCACATGCAGGGCTGGCTGCCTCGGGATGGAATTGCGTTGAATGCGGTAGCATCGTTTTCCTTCCATTTGACGATGTCCGCATCGCGCTCTGCCTTCCGTGCAATCGGTTCTTGTCTCTCTGCACCTTGGAGTGCCTCATCAACTTCCAATGCTGCTGGACATTCAGTTTCGGCCACATGGAGACACTTTTTGTCGATTAGGTAATTCCGGATCCTAAACTGCCACCTTGCATAGTTGCCATGGTGCAGTCAATCAACCAGCTTGGAGGAACCCAACTCCACAAGGGCAGCCATACTTGAATCACTCAGGGAAAAATACTAGTGACTGTTCTTATCTTTAAACTACTTTTGGTTACTGTCTCTTTTCATGCAGTGGAAGCAGTGACCTGGGTCCATAACCTTTGTAGATTTAGCACAAGAAAACAGGGTTTATTCAAGAAAAGAGAAACAAGGCATAAAAGTAACGAGAAGGTAGTAACAACAGAACAATCAACTACTGTCGGCAGGCAACAGCAATAATGCCTTATGCAACAATAATAGCGCCAAAAGGCAACATCGCGCTTTTGCATAAAATCATACAAGCCCAGACAGGCTGCTTTAACATAATTCAAGATATATTTGCATAAATAAGGAAATAACACAGAATTCTCAACACATGTACAATTATGGGGTGTCAGACATATTCACAACTGTGAATATTCTGGGCAATACACAGATTTATTACATTACACATACACAACAAAAGGCACTGGAAACTAGAAAATACCGAGTTTATGCACTCATAGGAACAGTAGGATTAGGATTCTCCAATGAGAATCTTAATTAGGGGTCATTAAGAGTTAGGTCATTACCCAATCTGATAGAAGACCGCATTCTATTCTATGGAATGCAAGATATATTATTCAGATATTTTCGCCATATAATATTCGTAGGAATATTATGTAAATACAAACAAATCACTTTAATCGAACACTTCATCGTAGCACTTTGAATCTTTGGTGGCATAGCGCGCCCTAGTGACAAGATTGATAACTACGGTTTCCGAACCGTCCATATTTTCATAATCCCAATCGTACACCTACCTCCGAAGAGCAACAAAAACAAATCTTATATTTATTCACATTCCTCAATAGTCTTACAAGAATGGTTTATCAAGTCACAATAAGATGCTTCCTATGACGTAAAGAAGGATAATTCCATTACGTATTAAAAGTTATCTGGTTTTAAGAAATGTGAAAGAAAATGTGACGCAGAACTTAGACATAACCTGTCTTATTTATTTATTTATTTAAATAACTTAATTAATTTTGTGACAAGACTTGTACCATCATGTTGATTGCAAATTATTACATAAAACTTTGTGCAACTTTATTACAAATGCCATAATTGCAGACTGCAATTTGCAGTGACGGATCATGCAGTTGGAGGCACCAAGGCACAAGCTAATTTCGACTTTCGAGGCCCCCAATTCTAAAAATTTTTAAATTATTTTTATCAATAGTCATTCTTGAGGCCCTGGCAATGCCGGGGGCCTGCAGAGATGGGTGTGGAGAGGGGGACACACAATTGAAGTTTCGGTTGCATTAGGTCCAGTTTGTATTTTTTCCAAAAAATTCCAATCAAATCGGATCAAAGTTGTTACTTGCAGAAATTTCCTGATTGTTTTTGATTATTTCACCATTTCACACACAGTGGTCAATGTTGACCATTCTCCTGTAGTTCTGGGTGGGTTAGTAGAAAGAGCATCTGTCTGGGTTCAAATCCCGGCTTAGGAGTGTGTACTAAACTTTTTTTTAAACCGTTGATTTGGTAGGATATAAACAATGACGAGTTTGTGGTAGAAGATTAGGCAGTTTTTTCAATAGTTAAAGATGGATTTCAGCTGAGGGGTATTATGTAGCATGGAAAGAAAAAGTCCTTGGTCAGGGCTCCTCTTGAGGTGAAAACATCATGGGTGTAAAATGTAAAATTGTCTGACAATGAGTAAACTGTCCGAGTATTTATTTTGAATATTGCTGCCGCGCGCACGTTCAACATCACATTTCCTTATTATTTCTTTGTTGCATCATCATTTTGTATCATTTCATGTTCATTTATTTTTAACATCAATTGAGTTTTCTGTGAGTTTTCTTGAGATAATGATGGGTTTTATATGGAAAATTACGAATAATTTTTACCCAAATAGGCCATTTGTCGCCTTCTGCTTTTTCGTTGGCTTTGAAATCAGTAAACACCTTTTTTGGTGATTCTGTTAGTTGATTTACACAATTTGCATGCTTTTAAATATTATTCCATGGGCTCTTGATGGTTCGTACCAGACCCAGGTTGCACTTTAGGAGTGTTGGTTGTTTATGATCTTGTGCAGTTGGTCAAAGTTGTGCACATTGCGCAAATGTCAGTTTGTTCACACTTGTCGTCACTTGCAATTTATTGCTTGTTTGCAGTGTGTTAAGCTACAATTTCATTTTCGCACTCAGAGATGGCTGGGACATTTGTGCAAAATCTGGGGGTTGGGGGGGGGGGGCTTTGTGGATGGGGTGATTTATTTATTTACCATCCGCACTCCACACCCTATGGTGCGCGCGGGGGGGAGGGGGGGCGACCAATAGAGAGCCCCGAGCAGAAAAAAAAACTTTTGAGCACTGCAAATTTTCATTTTTTTTTAGGAGAATCTATCAAAATTATTTTTTCTGATTTGAAAAGTTTTTTGAGAAGTATCTCAAAATAACTCTAAATTTTCCAAAATTTCCCACTAGGAAAAGACCTCATGAGGTGTGAGGTTCGGTGCGGTCGCACCTATCGTAACACCTTCAGACCGGTTCTGAGGCCCTGGCCATACTGAAGATCTAAGCTGGGCCGCACCGTGGGTAAGAGGCGCCTTTGTGCAAAGATTTATTTCACCACCCCCACGGCTAGAGGCGCCTTTGTTCAAAGTTGTGTATGAGCGCACCTTTATTGCAGAAAAGTGTACCATTTCTCTGAAATGGCGCCCTCAAAACCAAGCGCTCGTGTGCGGTGCACAACCTGCACAACCGCATGGCGCGGCACTGGCTCTAAGTGTGCGCTTACTGCGCCATGTGAGATCCGTCACTGCATTAGTGGAATACTATACTGTCACCATGTTGCCAATTTCCATGATTAATTTAGGCCTCTCTTTACCACTATAAACTTCCTGTATTTCTTTATTCACTGTTTAAAGAATTTCCTTTCCTGGTGTAAAAAAAACAACAACAAACAATCCAACCTAAAAATACCTGTTATTGTTTTGTTTGTTTATATTATACCTGGAAATTTTTGATCATCAAAGATTTTCTATCCACAAAGAAAGTCACCTCAAAAGATTATTTTAAATCATCCCACGTTAAACAACGCCACATGATAAACAAACGTGACCTTACAAAACGGCGCCTCATAATTTATATATGCATACATCTTGGACTCTAATGAATAAATAAAAATAAACAACTCTTGATATTCACCGATCCTAGAATAAAGAAATTAAATATTTTTAACACAATTTATAAAAAATGTTTTTTTTTAAAATCTTATTTATTAAAATAATTATTTAGCGCATTGGCTTTCTCTCAAAGGGACCTCATCAGTTGCTTTGTCAAGGCCTTATGGGCCAGTGCCCAAAGTGCCCGTAGGTTAAAATTGCACTGACAAAAACAGCTTTCATTTAATACAATCAGTCCTACTGTAACCATATTTTTTATTAAACACAGAGAAGGACGTCATATATTAAGAATTACCAATTACTTTCCAAAACGGATCAGATAGATAGTGTACAATAATTAATTGTCTTGCAAAATTTCGTAATTGTAGTCAGGGTCCAGGTCTATCAGCGATTTTTTTGTGCGCTCCGTCTTTCATTGTTTGTAGCAGTCTATGAAATTTGGGCACAATAATGCGTCCAATATTGCACCCTATGAAATTTGGCGCCCTGTGCGGTCGCACAACTCGATCCTATTTTGAGCGGGTCCTGATTATAATTCAGTAACGACGTTTGGTCCATACAACCTTGATGCGGACTTCAAAAAACTCCGTATTAGGCGTTTTAGTAACACGGGAGTTTTGAAATGCACCTAGTGAGCAGTGGTACAGAAGCAAAGTCTGTTGCAATGAATATAAATTTTAATTGTTATCTTCAGACTTCAAACAAATGATCCATTGGCCTACTAAAGTAAAAGTCGTGACCTAGTAGCTTTTGGAGGCCAACTAATTAGTGATTTCAAACTGATGTACAGTAAATCATGTACGGTACGAGGTATACAAAACCTGTCGAATTAAAAAAAGCACCAAAAAGAAACTCATCAACAAATTTTTGCAAAAATCTTTCATCAAGTCGTGCTCAAAACATAACGACATAACGGGGTGGAAAAAACTTCAAAAAGTTGTGAGTTGATAAACTGGTTGTGTACAAGTTACCTGCCCACTGTCCATCAAAGTGCACAACTATTGTAATTAACCTTAACCTTTTCAACGACGCAGTTTTACTGAGTGTTGTGATTGCGGGCACATCAATTGAAAGGCGTGACAATACTAAACCTGAAAAATATGTGTCATAGATTTTTGGAACTAATTTTCAGTTCTGCTTTTCAAACAAAACAAGTGATGCTGACGCAATAAATCTCAATGAAAATGAAAGGCCTAAATTCTTGTCACGCCGCTACAGCATCTTATTATCTATTTCTTTTTTAAAGATGGTGTTTTAGCCACTGTTTACTAATTAGTTTAAATAAACTTAAAAATGTTTTATCGAGTAAATATTTTTTTAAAAAAAATTCTTGTACCAGTCGTGCATATGTGAATAATGATGGAAAAGGTCGAGTTGGAAATAAAATTAGTGTTGTTCATACAATTATTTTGTAGATTCATCAAATAAATCATAAAGCACAACATTCCAAATAAATTTGTTCACATTGCTGGAGGCCTAATTCGATTTTACCTTTAAAGTAAATCCTTTGGTCAAATAACATTGAACTGTATGATATCATCAGTTTGCACAATAAACAAGAGGCTTTCATCTGTAATACGATGATTAATGAACTAAAAATAACTTGTAAAACTTGCTATTCTAGAACTCTAGATATACATCTTCAAACAGTATACTAATTAGACAAATTATTCTCTTAATTTGCAAAAACAGTAAATAAAGAACTCATTACTTTTTGTATGTGGCAGATGCAGTTGCTTCTTTATTGTTATATTAGCTTCATGGTCAAACAAGATGTAAAAAATGGCAAAACATAAACAAAAACAACCTTCACCCCTGCTTCGACGAGATTCTGATTGAGATTCATAGCAAGCATCGTACTTTAAGTACACTCAATAGTTTTAAAATTATTTATAACGCATTTAATCTGCTACAAGGAAACTGTTGCTTCTTCACTTTTGAGAAACTGGCAAAAAAAGTAGAAAACCTAACCATCATTTAAGAAAAATGACCTTTGCATGCTTCAAAACTGTTGACCGCCATTCTAGAAATCGTGAAATGTCTGTCAACTGTCAGATTAATTACCCACAATGTTTCTTACATACCATCTCAATCGTTCTATCAATCAAAAAATAAATGCCAAAGAAATTCTCGCACGAAAATACTTGCTGCAAAGCTGACTTTTCAAAAAAATTTTCTTGTGAGATCAGCATGTTACATAAATATGAGCATCTATCAATGCCAAGCTAATGGTTGGAACAAAAACGCTAATGTTGATTCCGAAGCGCCTGATCATTGCAATCTCCATGCGATATTTGCTGCAATGGATTTTATTCAGGAAAGTTGCAGTGTCATAATGACTTGCAGTCTGTATAAATTCCCAGCTCATTATTAAGAACATAAAAACCTGTATGTTTTTACCGTTAAAGGTTATTTCAATTCAATTTTTGCGCGTCGGGGGAAGAACAATTTGTATTTTGTGAGTACAAACACGATGTGCATACTAATTTTGAACTTAGCATTGCAAAATTTTTCTTGCAATCATTATTTATCGGTTATCATTCATCTAAGCCCACATTTCGCATATGCTATGTAATTATTAAACTGAAAATTTTCCACATTTTTTCTATTTTAGAAATTTCTAAACAACATAACACAAAGAAAGTGTGAAAAAAGAAGATTTTTTTATAAACTGACTTATGAGTCATCGCTCATAATGAAAATAAAGACGAATGCATCACGACATGACCCACATCTTTTTTTATTTCTTTCGTTTCACTTTAATTTGCTTGAGCTAATCTTTTTGTCTCCATTTGTCTTTTGTTAAAAAATAAGAAATTAAATGCATGAAAATTTCGTTCATTTCGTTAGCAATAAAAAATAAAAATATTTAAGTATATATTTCTTATTTATTCTAAAAAGATTTATACTGTATTCCAAATTTAATATTTTCAACACGCTCTGACAAAGCCTTTATAAATCTCTCTTCGGATGCATCTTGAAAGAATTGTATTGTTATCCACCTTTGCCCTTCTAGAACTTGCGAAGGAGGCCACATCATTTGTCGAACAACTTGCATAGCACTTTCACCTGGGGCGGTAAACCCAGAGGCGATAATGGTACCTCTAACGACGTCACACAACGATGAATCTGAGGGGTCAAAGGGGAGATGAGGAAAGCAAAAATCTTAGCAAACGTCAATAAACGTGCGCTTTTTTTCGTCGTGACCTTTCAGTTGTCACGTGAAGAAATAAAGATTCTATATAAATAGAAGTCGACGCTCAAACGAGGAAATCTTTCACTAACAAGCCTTTGAATCTTAACTGTGGATTTTTCCAGGCTAAAAAAACAATTTCCGCATTTTCATCTTCACACGTCTTCATCACCATGAAGATCCTCATATTGGGTATTTAACTCGTTTATTATATTATTAATTTTAATTTTTAATTTGTAAATTTATCCTCTTAAAACTAGTTCTATCACTCTGTCTCGAGGGTGTGTGGTCGCAAAATGTAAATAGAAATTATTATTTATATCACTTTAAAGTGTAATTTTGACGGTAATTTTATTAATTTGAAATCTAGCTTCTTTCGCTTGAAAATGTGCGATCAAGTCAGGCTCGAAGACAGGCAGAAGAAGCGGCAGCGGAGGACGAACCAGTTCCAGCTCCAGCTCCGGCTCCGGCTCCACCTCCACCACCACGTCCTCAAGCCGCAGCATCGTCAGTGTCGCGCCAAACATTAGCAGGAGCTTCTGCCACCGCGTACGCATTACCAGACGGTGCTGAAATCGTCGTTGGCGCCATCAAGACAACATTTTCTTGCGACGGTCGCATATACGGATACTACGCAGATCCAGACAACAACTGCCAGGTTTTCCACGTGTGTGTACCATTCCAGGATGTGGAAAACGGGATTGACCAAACAATCCAATACAGTTTCTTTTGCGGCAATCTAACCGTGTTCGATCAGGAATCGCTCGTCTGCACTTACCCGGACGATGCTGTGCCTTGCAACGATGCAGCGGGAATTTACGATAAAGTGAATCGTAATTTTGGAAATACTGACAAACCTCCTCGTCAGAGAGCAGCGGGAGATGAACCTGAGGCTACCGAGGAAGTACCGGAAAGTAAGGATAAGGAGACAACAACAGCAACTAAATCTGCGAATGGGAATGGGAAAGCGACTGTCACCAATGAAGCCACTGAGAGTCAGTAAAGTGGAATTGGATTTTAACCGTGTGGGCCAGTTGAGATTGTAATTAATCTGAGGACTTTGTTACCAGTAATTTATGGCTTCGCAAATGGATTATTATAATGGACGTTTGTGCTACTATACTTGTCTTTGAATTTTACCATTTGAACATTTAAATGCATATATAATCATCGTCAGCAGCAATGCTTGCAAATCTGCCAAAATGTATAACCTAATTTTTTTTATGCTCACGTGCAAATCCAGCTTTCAAGTTCAAGTTATTATTTCTGCCTGTATTGCACACAATATTTTGAATTTTTCGAATACAATGTTTTGTTAGCACATTAAAGGAAAAAAAATCGTCTTATATTTTTGTTTTGTTTGAAATCTATATAAATGTTTATTCAATAACTAATAAAAATAATTACAAAACTGCATCTTCCATTTAGTTTTTCTTTGGGACTACAAAAATAGAACACATTCACAATTTTTCAAATTTTGTATAGAAACCTGAATTTCGATGATGTCTTATTTCTACAGCGCCATGGAGTGGCAAAATAAGAAACTAATTGAAAATGCAATTTTGTCGTGCTGAAAAAACCACAGCATCATGAAAATCAGCCTGAATATTACACATGGAAAGACAGTAACTGAAATCCAGGCTCATCACAGTCACAAATTGTGAAATCATTGCATTTATTTTAAATCAATATATATTTAACCTCGAGTACCAAAAAGAGGCCACTCGACTTGTGAATTGTGATATGGTAAGCTGAAATAAGTTAATTTGACTTTCACGCCTAACTTCAATTTGTAATGTCAATTAAGGCCAAGCTGTTAATTGCAGTAAAATTTTGCAAGGTCTCTTGTCTTTATTTGCGTGACCTGGATGTGTTGTTTGAATTAGTAGTGAAAATCCCAAGCTAATTAGCTGTTTGAACTGAGACTTGGGACTTTCTATTTCGTTTACCTTAACGTAAACAGATAATTAGATAAGTTGGTGCACTCACTGTAAGGGAAAATGAAAAAAATATATATTGAAATATATTCAATTAATCTTACAATCAGATCCCCAAATAAATATAGATATATAACAAATTGTAAAAAAAAATAAAAAAATAAAAAAAGTAGCAATAAGCAATTTTTTAAAATTATTTTTAAGAACCTGTAAAGTTTGTTTTGCCTCGGAGCAAAAATAGCACGTCATTTCATCATGCAAAAACCGCTTAAGAGGAGCAGGATTTCCGAAAAATAATTGCAGTAATTTGTGCCGTGTACTGAACAAATATATCCCGACACAAGTGCAAGTCTAGATTCTTATTCTTATAACATACTATACATAAACGTTTTGCCGTTTTCTTAAGTTTAATCTGGTGATTCTTGGATTGATATATTACTTTTCAACATGAAATACGTTTTGACATCAGGTAATGTTTGTTTATTACTTTTTTTAAATAACTTTTATTTATTTCTATTTACATTTCAGATGTAGTTATAATTTGTCTGCTGGGGATATGGTCAGTAAATGTAAGTAAAAATATAATATATTACAATTAGTAGGTACCAATAACATTTTTATAAGTAATTTAATTAAACTAATCGTTTGTTTTTAATTCTTTCAGTCTGAAAATAGTTTATTAAATCTGCGCTCACGGCTAATTCGACGACAAGCAGAGAAAAACGAGAAACCTGAAAAAGTAGCTGTAAGTGCATTAGGTGTTCCTTCGCCGTTTACTTTCACCATAAAGACGGCAGAACCAGCATCTAGAGCAGAAATTACTTCTTATGCTTTATCTGGTGGTTCTGAAAATATCGTAGGGTTCATCAAAACAACTTTTTCTTGCAATAAACGTATTTACGGTTATTATGCGGATCCAGATAACAATTGTCAGGTTTTTCATGTGTGTGTTCCGCGTCAGAGTTTAGAAAACGGACTTGAAGAAATGATTCAATATAGTTTCTTCTGTGGCAATCAAACCGTATTTGATCAAGCGGTACTCGCCTGCAATTATCCGAACGATGCTTTTCCTTGTAGCGAGGCGCCACGTATATATGACGAAGTGAATCGAAATTTTGGAATTACCTCTCGACCAACTGGATAAAGACCAACGAAATATGCACATTTTGTTTAAAAAAAAATAACTAACTACTATTCAAGAAGTTACACGGCAGTGTAAATGCAATAATTATTAAAGAGAAAGAGAGATGAGGTTTGGATTTTTTAAAATTATTTATTTTCATACATTTCGGAAAGTCTCGAGTTGACTGTACGTAGATGAAGAATTATCAATAAACACGTGTCTATTCTGTTAGCGTTGTGTGATTAATGACTAGTTAGTTGCCTTTTATACAAACAAAACTCGTGCACAAGGCAGTTGGGCAAGACAGCAGTAGAACCAATCTGAATTGCTTTTGATGAAAATTGCACTTTACGTAACACTTCACTTCAGTGTACTGAGTCCAAATTCAAAACATTTGATTTACAGTTTTTATCAATTGACAAAATGACCTTTCCGTAAGAAAAAAAATGCAAGTTTACTAATACATAATGCAAATTTATATCACCTTAGTGTTCTGGAGGGGGAATATACAGGACGCAGCATATTTTGGACATTTTTAATAAGAAGTTACCACCAGGGCTTGAGGGCCCAGGACACTTGTAGTAAAATGGCCGCCGCGATCGGTCACGTATCGCTGTCGCTCTCCAACTCCAACCGAAACGCATTCTTTCACCATCTGAACGTCCTGTGCGACCTCTTCAACGACCTATGCACTGAGATCACTGAAGCAAAGATCAACAAATTCGAAATCAATATCAAGAAAATTATCCGAATTTTGACCAAGGCGCCGATCGGCGACCGCGTGGTGCCGCCAACCTGTCCGATCGCTCGGACGACGAAGAACACGACGCCCCCGACGCCCCTGGGTCCCTTCCTGATGGTCCTGTGCCCTTTCCTGACGCTACCACACTCGTGAACTACCCGATGCCCGATGTTTCGCCACTTTCGACCGCCGCCCACTCGGCCCCAGTCCCTGCCCTGGCCCGGATTCGTGACTCGTTGCTCCACATCCTTAACATAGTCCCGGCCATCGTCGCACCGACCGACACCTCTCGGCCCGTCCAAGTTGAACCTGATGACTCACACCGCTCGCTTTCTCTGGGTCTCCCGACCGCCATGGCGCCCCCGCGCTGCGCCTCGACTTCCGGTCCGACCAATCGTTCGTTCGCCTCCGTGATCGCCGCCTCAAACCAGACGTCCGCCCCCACCACGGTAATTCCACCAACATCCCGGATCTCTACCAACATGCCCCATTCGTCTGTGTCTGCGCGCCCTCGCTCCAACATCGGCCGGGCCACCAGCACCTCGCTCCTGGCCGCCTCCCCGCTTGACCGCCGGCAAACCGAACGAATCATGCTGTGCAACCTGTCGCCGACCACCACGGACGACCAAGTCCGCACGTACGCGGAATCCAAAGGACTCATCGTCCGACAGGCGGCCGGTGGCTCACGAAGGAGAACGTCCCGAGTAAGTCCTTCTTCCTGCGGATAGTCACCGATGATATTAACACCCTACTATCGCCGGACTTGTGGCCCTGCAACGTTGGGTTTCATCCGTTTAGGGGAAAACCCCCCCCCCCCTTATTTTCCCCCAGCAACCCCGCTCCCTCCTTCCTTCTGAATGTTGACGATATCGCCGGCCTCATACACACCACCTCCCTGACTTTGTTCAAATTAATCCCTAGTGCACTTGTAATTTGCTCCTTTGGAGTGTCAAATAAATAAATAAAAATAAATAAAAAATAAAAGCGTATGAATTTTCGTTTTTACTAAAAATTTTGGGCCCCCCTGTAAAAATATTATTGCCCCCCCCCCCCCTCTCCAGGATCGGATTTAGGAATAGCCACAATAGGCGACTTTTAGGGGCCCACAAATTCCAAAAATATAATAAAATTTACAAAAAATTTACAAAAAACTTTCTAACAAACAATTTTTTTTCTTTAAAATTAATATTTGGGCCCCATAAAAGACTGTGGAAATGGTTTCCAGTCCGTAAAAATGGCCTTTGGGGCCCAAAATTACAAAAAAAAAATTCAAAAATTTATTTTTAAAATTTATTTTTATGGACGGGGGACCCGGGGCAAGTGTCCCCACTGCCACTCTTAATCCGGCTCTGGTTACTACAATTTGTTTAATTTTGAAAAAACGTTTTAAAAAAATGTGTACGTAAATGTCACTCTATTGCAATTCTTTTTTAATGCAATGCTTTAACCTATCTGTACACATTTGTATAAATCTAACCTGGTCAATTTTTTAAATAACTATTGAATTATAAACTGAATAAAATACTTATGTGTAGGTTTATAAATAATAATTATTACATATTTCTGTACATCATAAAGCACAGTTTAAATTTAAATAATTGCAGTTTAACGTTTGAACTCAGAACTGTGAAAGAAGGTCACTGACTTTCCAACTTTAGACAGCACAATGTGGTAGCATCAAAACAAATACAGTAAAGCACCGATTATCCGAACTAATCGGGGGACATAGGTGTTCATACAACCGATTTGTTCGTATAATCGGACATAAAACGATGTTTTATTCTCGTTTTTGTGAGTACTGTATACATATTCTACCACATGTGTGCAGTACTGCTATGGCATTTAATAACTCAGGAAAACCAAAAATCAAAACTGTAGTATCTTCTACTACAAAACTGATTTATTGTATTACGTATTTTAGTAACAACTTATATCATTTCTGATTTGTTAAAATGATGCAATGCATCGGGTTGCCAAATGACGCTCACTTGGTAACTTCCTTCAGAACCGAAAAAATACTATTATTACAATCAAATAAGTAACATCGTCCTTGTTTTCTCCACTGGGGCTGAGTTCAATTGAGCTCAGCCCCAGTATACACAGTAACACGATTAATAATCAGTAGAATTCGGTATGCAAACGTCTTCTACAAAAACTAAAACCGAGTTCCAGACTACCCCGATCATCCTATTCGGATGATCGGTTGTTCGGGTGACCGACGTTTGGATAATCGGCGCTCTACTGTATTTCGTTAAAAGTTCATCTAATCCTTCACCCAATTTTGAAAAAAGAAATAAATAAAGCCAATCTCCCCGACAGAGAATCGAAACCTGGTCTCCCGCGTGACAGGCGGGAATACTAACCACTATACTATCGAGGATATAGAAAAGATACTTACCTGTCAGAATTCCATCTTTTAAATAATTTTTTTTAAAAAAAAACGACTTAATATTTAAGCAAAAAAGCCAATCTCCCCGACAGGGAATCGAACCCTGGTCTCCCGCGTGACAGGCGGGGATACTAACCACTATACTATCGAGGATGTAACAAATTTCATCATGTAAATAGTAAAAATTGTTTCACTTAAATGTTACAGAAACCTGCTTTAGCGTTTGAAATGTGAAAAGATTTTCCATCAATCGTTTGGTTATGACAAATACAAGCACGAGAGTGCATGATTTCAAGGCTGCGTTTAGGGTCAGTAGCATAGCTTATCGGGGGTGCCGCGCGTGCGGTTGACACGGGCTCACGAGCCTAAGAAAATAATGACTACCAAAGAACCGAAAATCTGAGCTACGGCTTTGCTAAAGGAACCATCAACCCAAATTGCTCAAGGGCCCATTGGCTTCTTGCTATGCCATAGCATAGGGTTATCAGGATTTGAGAAAAATGATGATAATGTGCTCACATAGTCTTTTAATTCATTGTGACGTTTTTCCGTATAAACCTTTGAGAATTAAAATCCTACGTAAATAGAGAAGAGTTGGCTCAACGTTGCGTTGTACCAAGTGTTCTCTATTTGGCTCGGTTTTTGATTTCTCAAATGTTTTCTCGGAAAAAATTCGCCTTTTTTTTTTCTTGTTTTCTTTTCTTTTAGTCTCAAAATGCTCCGTCCAATCTGGGATTGCGCTCACCTCGCCACCAATTAGGAAAAACTGCGAAAAGTAAATCAGAACATAAAGGTTCTGACGGCTAATGGAAGTACTAAAATTAATTTACCAGTATATTTTTCTGCACATCAACTAAATAAATATAATTCAGTTTTTGGATCTCAAAAATATACATTCTCCCCGACAGGGAATCGAACCGTCTGCCGCGTGACAGGTGAGGATACTAACCACATTTCCGAATTTTACCTTTTAAATTGACAAAACAAGTAAACATTTAAAAAAAAACTACTTTTTTGGTAAAGGCTTTTATTTTGCCGTGAGCACAATAGGCCTGGCTTCCGAATTTATGCCTGGATGAGATGAGCGCACTGGCTAGTTTTTACTGACCGAAAAGCGCCAAATAAATTACTTTATATAAGATCCTGAGAAGTTTGTTTGCCTCGGAGCAAAAATTGCATGTTGTTACATCATGCAGAAATCGCATTAGAAAAGCAGGATTTCCGAAAACTAATTGCAGTAATTTGTGCCATGTGCTGAACAAATAAATTCCCACACAATTCTAGATACTTATTCTTGTAACATATATTAATGTTTTGTCGTTTTCTTATATAAATCGGGTGATCCTTGGATTGAATTCTTAGTTTTAAACATGAAACTCGTTTTGGCAGCAGGTAATTTTTATTTCTTATTTTTAAAAAATGACTTCTTCTTTCATTATACATTTCAGAATTAATTATATTTTGTCTGCTGGGGATATGGACAGTAAATGTAAGTAATACTATAATATACCATTTACAGTTTTTATTAGTAATTAAAATAATCATTTCTTGTAATTCTCTTAGTCTGAAAATCGTTTCTCAAATGTGTGGTCACACATAATTCGACGACAAGCAGAAAAAAACGAGAAACCTGAAAAAATACCTATAGGTCCATTAGGCGCATATTTTCCACTTACTCCCCCCACCATACCGGTACAACATGCAGGACGGGCAATTGCTGGAGCGGCAATTACTACTTATGCTTTATCTGGTGGTTCTGAAAATATCGTAGGCTCCATCAAGACATCTTTTTCTTGTAATGATCGTATTTATGGATATTACGCGGATCCAGATAACAACTGTCAGGTTTTCCATGTGTGTGTTCCGCGTCAGAGTTTGGAAAATGGACTTGAAGAAATGATTCGATATAGTTTCTTCTGTGGCAATCAAACCGTATTTGATCAAGCGGTACTCGCTTGCAATTATCCGGACGATGCTTTTCCTTGTAGCGATGCGCCACGTATATATGATGAAGTGAATCGAAATTTTGGAATTACCTCTCGACCAACTCGATAAAGACCAGCGAAAGACTAAACAAAATGTGCACACATAAAAAAAACTAACTAACTACTATTCAAGGAGCTACATGGCAGAGTAATGTAAAGAAAAAGAGAGAAGATGTCTGGAATTTGTTTAATTATTTAATCACGGCAAAGATCTGATAATTTTTTTCGATGTTTTTCCAAGTTTTTCCAATTTTTAAAATAAACATTGAATTATAAAAGAAATGAAATACTTATGTGTACATTTTTAAATAAGAACTATACATATTTTTGCACACCATTTAAATTTAAGCAACTGCAGTTTAACCTTTGAACTCAAACTATGGAAAAAGGCCACTACAGTAACTTTCCAACTTTTGCAGCAGTATCCGCATACTGCATTAAAAATATCAAAAACAAACCTTTGAGTAAAATTCTATCGCAGTGATCTCCCTGACAGAGAATCAAACCCCGGCCTCCCGCGTGACAGGCGGGGATTCTAACCACTATACTACAGAGGATGCAGAACAAACACTAACATATCCAAATCTTATGGTTTTCATAATTTTAAAAAAATAAACTTTATCCCAAATTTAAACAACAAAAAAAATTTAAAAAATAAACCTTACCCACATTTTGAACTAAAGAAGACGATCTCCCCGACAGGGAATCGAACCCTGGTCTCCCGCGTGACAGGCGGGGATACTAACCACTATACTATCGAGGACATACAAACGATAGCTAAATTCCAAAATTCTATCTTTTGAATAATTTAAAAAAAAAAAAAAACCATTTAATTTTTTGTGCAAAAAGAACAATCTCCCCGACAGGGAATCGAACCCTGGTCTCCCGCGTGACAGGCGGGGATACTAACCACTATACTATCGAGGACAT
>JAQIXU010001119.1:0-20415 GCA_034701245.1 Strigamia transsilvanica | reverse complement strand
GTCCCAAAAAAGGCTGCGAGAAGGGCCCCAGACCATAAATACGCCTTTGTGGCCTCAAAATTACCACACAAAAATTTCCCAAAAATAATTTTCAAAAATATAAATATTTTTTCTTGGAAATTGAAGGGCCCCCAAAACTAAGGGGCCCCATGCACCGCATGGGCCTGCGGTACGGTAACTACGCCCCTGAGGCCGAGTAGATCTAGGAACTTTTTAGGGCTTACAATACTTCACTTGAAAAAAATTAACACAGACAGTAAAAATTGAATGAAAAACCCAATATAAGACAAACAGGGCCTCCGAAGGTCTTAAAACGGAGTCGCTTCGTAGCATCGACACCACTTCATCGACGTATGTTTCATCGACTCCGTTTTAAGCTTATTTCAAGTTCCCCAACCCCCTGCGAACCTAACAGTTGCTATTTTCCAATTCGATGGTGTTTTTGCTCATATTTGATTCTCAGATTTTGTATCGATAAATTCTCATGTTAAATACTCCTTGCGCTTGAGTAATTGTTCCAATTTGGTCACCACTCATCTTCTTGACAGATAAGATTAATGCTGACCAAATTGTCCCAACAATTACTCATCGCACTCGGTATATTACTACTGAGAATAATTTCCATGGTCCCAAGTAAGTGGCGCCAGTACAGACTGGCTCTAGCACACAGTTACACTCCAGACAACAGATTGATTCATATTCACTCTAGACAACTTATTTTCCGCCCCTTATTATTGATGGGCTTTCAGCCAGTAAATATATAAATAAAAACAAAGGACATTTCTCTTTTCTTTTAACACTTTTATCCCCATTTCACGGTCCACAGCATTACTTTTACTTTCACTTTTCTAAGTCACTTAGATACTTCAAAGAATTTATTTCTTGGCCTTTTGCACCATATTTTACCATGAATGGGATGCTCTCCATTAACTGATCAATATTGGAGAACTAAGGAGGCGCTTGCTTGTAAAAGCTTTCTATTACACACAACAGAGGAGAATTTTTTTTTTTTTTAAATTTTGCTCGTTACAGACATCAAACAATTGAGTTGTAGAAAAGCTTTAGTTGCAATTTTGTGTGTGCATTGTTTATTTAGTTCATTTATTGGATTATTGACTAAACAATTTTTTTTTAGTTTGTTCTTTCAGTAAAGAGACCTGGGAAATCAACAACTTGTGGACTGGCATTGGGACTTTTATTTGTTTGATTGTCAACGCATCGTATTATCATTCAATCGGTAGATCCACTTCAGGATTGCGAAAATCGTCTTCCTATAAGGATCTGGTCACCGGTACAATCAAAGAAGACAGAAAAGACAAATAACTTAATCCTTTGCAAGGAATCTGTGTCTGTCTTTGTTGTTTCTTTATAATTCCTATATTTGTGTCTGTTTTTTCTTTTTCTTTAAAAAAAAAACATTGTTGTTTAATTTTTTATTACATTTTGAATTTTATGGTTTTTAATGGAAGGAAATGTTGATATTTATTTGAAATCTGGGTAATTAAATCTCTGATGGCTTGTTTGTCACAAACCCCTATACAGTATTTTTGTAGTTGAAATTTTAAATCAAATTTCACCCCTGTGAATGTAATTTTGTAACAACAATATTGTAAAATAAATAAAAAAGGTCATTTTCTTTTCCATAGTTTATATGCACCAAATTTTGTTTACATATGCTTCTGTAACGGTAGCACTTGTTTGTAAATTTATATTATCACGTTGTATGTTGAATTAATTGTAAATTCTCATTTTCAAATTACATATGCAATAAAAAGTAAAATTGGCCTCCTCTATTGTGTATGAAAATTTATAACATCCGCATAAAACATTCTATGGAAAATCCAATGCCACGTTGTTTACAGTTTTTCTCACCACGAGCAGTTTAACAGAATTTATTTTTTTAAATTCCGAAAATTCTCAACAGATGGCGTTAAATATCGGGAAATTGGGATTGGCTCTAGGCATTAAACTAAATGAATCTCGAAATCACATCACTAAAATCCCCTTTTTCCACATAATTAATCCAATACGTTTTATTTCAATTCCAACATCCAATTACCCACTCATTTTAAAATCGGTTTAAATTCGTAAACAATAACCCGTGCGAGCATGCGCTGTAACACAAATCGGGTGTTGGTCTTTAGCTAGACCAGTCTAAAACAATAAAAATTAAGCAGAAACAAACATGGTTCCACGTTGTTTGCAAAATAGATAAACTTTTAGCCTTACAAATTTTATGTTCCGTATAATTTCCTTCAACACCTCAACTAGTCATCATGGCAGCTGAAAGCCAACGAGTTTACAGTCTAAGATTCAACCAGGATCACGGTAACATGTTGACATAAACAATCATCTTAATAATCACGTGCCAATTAAAATGAAACAAAAATTCCAATGAAAATATTTCTCCAACTAGGATGTTTTACTTGCGCTATGGAAACGGGCTTAAGGGTCTACAACATCGAGCCGCTAGCAGCCAAAACAATTCTAGGTAAGCGCATCTAAGTGGATTGTTAGTACATCAACATTAACTCGATTTGATTATTTCAGACAAGGAGAAAGTTGGCAGTGTCGCCATCTGCGAAATGCTACACAGGACCAACTTGCTGGCAATTGTCAGCGGCGGTGAGCGGCCAAAATTCGCAGAAAACACGGGTAAATATTTAAATCTTCCCAATTTTTAACCATTTTCTAATCTCCTTTTTTTTCCAGTGCTAATCTGGGACGATAAATTAGAAAAATTTGTAGTGGAATTCACTTTTACGTCGCCCGTTTTGTCTATAAAACTTCGCAGAGACAAGTAGAAATGTTCGATTTATGTATTTTTATGTGTTTTTATGTATTTTTTTGATTTTATTTAGGCTTACGGTGATTCTGCAGACTCAAATTCACGTTTTTTCGTTCCCCGTCAAGCCGGTCAAGTTATTCACGTTCGGTACCCGCGACAACCCGCGTGGGCTCTGCGAAATCAGTCCCATGACCGCATCGGAGAAACAACTCTTGATATTTCCCGGCCACAAAATAGGAAGCGTTCAGCTGGTCGATTTGGCGACAACCACGACTGCGCCGAGCATGTCTTGCGCCCCGGTTACGATCAATTGCCATCAAACTGAGCTCGCTTGCATGGCGATTAACCAGCAAGGGACGATGATTGCCACGGCGTCGCAGAAAGGGACGCTCATTCGTGTTTTCGATACCGGCAAGCGAGTTCAGTTGGTTGAACTGCGACGCGGGTCTGATCCGGCGACTGTTTATTGGTATTTATTTTTTGTTGTTTTAGAAAATGAATTTTATTTTTGATTTTTAAAATTTTTTTTATTTTCTTTTGTAGCATTAATTTCAGCGCAAATTCAGCTTTTCTATGTTGCTCTAGTGATAAGGGCACTGTACATATATTTGCTGTTAAGGACAATAAGCTCAATCGTCGTTCAACGTACGTTTGCGTGTGGAAAAACATTGTTTTGGGGTTTAAAGTTCAGGAGAAATAGTTTTTGTGGTTATGTTTGGAAATAATTTGGGAAATTGTAATCTAATTTGGAGTTTTTGGCATTTGAAAAGCTCTCATTGAGCTACTTGAAGACTTTTTTTATGAATTTAGCCAAATTTTTGATAGGTTTAGTCAAGTTTTCAAACATTTTTGATAAATTTAGTCAAGTTTTCAAACATTTTTGATAAATTTAGTCAAATTTTCCAACATTTTTGATGAATTTATTCAAGTTTTCAAACATTTTTGATAAATTAAGTCAAATTTAGGATCGAAGTGTAAATTTTAGTAAAAATTACTCTTAATGTTTGTAATTTTGTTTCAGTCTTTCCAAAATGGGCTTCCTGGGTCAATACGTAGAATCGCAATGGGCACTCGCCACTTTCACCGTTGCCGCCGAATGCGCTTGTATTTGTGCCTTTGTTTCCAGGAATTCTGTTGCTGGTACGAATAAAATTATTATTTCACAACTACACAATTTAAAATTGAAATTTTTTTTTTTATAATTTCCAGCTGTGTGCGTTAATGGATCGTACCACAAGTACAACTTCAACACCGACGGCGTTTGCAATCGCGACGCATTCGATGCGTATCTGCAATTGTACAACGATATCGAGTTCTAAGCTCTGCCAATCTTTGTACCTCTCGAGTTCGACCAATTACAAGACGGGCACTGAAACTTTCTCGCAGTTGCACCCAATCTAAGAGTATTTTTATTGCAACAAAGCCTAACTGCCATGTTGTTCTTACAAAAGTTTTCTTTTTTTACTTGAGATTTTCTCGTTTTCTTATTTGGATTTTGTGGTAGCATGTTAAGACAATTTTTTTATGATGTTTGGTTACACGTGTAATTATATATAATAATTTTTAAAAGTTTATTTACAATTTATTGTAAATAAGCTGTACATAACTGTAAAAACAATATAGGAAAAAAAGTTATAAATTTTTTTTTTCTGTGATTTATTTACTTGCAATCAAATTTTTAGTTTCTTCTGAATTTGCTTTTTTAATACTTAAATTAATACCGTATCATACGGTATTAATTAATATACGGCGTATATTAAAAAAGAAATTAATGAAGTAAAATAGGCTCGGAATTGTTCGTATTTTCGCGCGGTTAAATTCAAATCTGATTGGTTGATGAATCACGTTTCTAATGTTGCTCGCTACGAGTCGCTATTTTAACTAAGAAATAAAAAAGAATTAAAATTTTAAAAATTTGCATCGGGTAAATTTAATTTACTTATCTTTATCGTACATAATAGAAGCAGTTTATTAAAAAGTATAAAAGAACGGCCGTTGGGTTTAAACCAATAAATGTGCTTCTCGTTCGAGAGTAGCCATCTTTATTTCTAACTTCCTTTCCTTCTCGCCCTTCGGATGTTGGTGAGTAAAGGTTAAAACATGTTTTACGCATTAATTCAACCAAATTTGAACTCTAAATTTTATTTAAACTCATTAATAATGTCTTGACCTAACTGCCTAGAGTTTAAAATGGACTGCAGATGTCGTGATCAATAAATAAAAGAGAAATTCCAAGGCCCACTCCCGACGGGACGTGAAAAATCTTCATTCACAAAAATTGTTATTTTTCTTTTATTTTCGATTTCCGACTCACGTGCGTGCACCCAAGTTAATTCCATCAAGCTTAGTAAGCATTACATTATATAATGTAAATTAAACGATGTCCACCAACGAGTGAAACGAAAATATCCATATTTTCAAGGTTAAAATTTCAAAAATTGCAACGAAATTTGACTACAAATTAAATAGTTGATAAACATAAAACAATTTGTATAAATTTCACTCAAGTTTTGGATCCTTGGAATGAAATTTTCATTTCACTCTCACTGTAATTGAAAAACGAAAAAAAAAAAATTTCAAAACATTTAAATATCAACCTAATTTTAATTCCAAAAAAAATCAAATAAAAGAAATGCATAAATGAATGGAATTTTTCTTTTATTTATTTATTTTGTTGAATTAATAAAACATTTATACAATCATGTGATAATGACATCATCACTGGTCAGTGTTTTAGCTCCAAATCTGAGGATTTCTTTCTTATTGGTAACAAGTTTAGATAGAGATTTGGAATGGGAGAAAGGATAAGATTAAACCGATTGGGAAAGTGCCAAATGAACTAAAAAGAATGATGAAGTACCTGGAAAATGGGGTCAACAAACGAAACCTAAAAAAAAAATTAAAAGAGGGAAAAAATAATTAGAATGAATTAAGATGGTGCGAGAACATGAAATGATATGATCCAGTAGCGGGAATTCGCTTTTAAAACGAAAAGTTTTAAGGTTAAAGGTAAATTTGTACCTGTGCGGAGGTTATCCTCGCATTCCTGCATAAATTTGAGACGGGTCCACTGAAGTTTCAGACTAGTGGGTGTGTAAAGAGAGTTTTCAGCTTATTTTTCCTAATTTTCTCCATTTTAATGATTTCTTTTATTTTTTTTTCTTTCTCTAGAGTTTATTTATTTGCAACTCGTGAAACCTAAACTGGGAATCCTATAATTGTGCTTCCATAGGTGAGTGCCTTAGAATTGAGATATAAATATTTGTATTCGAATTGGTGTCAAAACAAGTCGTGTAATGAATGAAAAACGGAAATTAAGTGAATGAGGATGTTTGTTTTCTCTGATTTACATTATAATTTTCCATTTATAGCCATTCCGGGGAGGTTTTAACGAAAGAAACGTGGGAAATTGCATCGCAATTGAAGGAAACGTAAACAACTAAAATGATATTTGCTGTGCAATAAAAATATTTTTCATATTTTTGTAATCAGTAAAATTGACGTTTAGTTGCGAAATGTTGAAATTGCGTCGAAAGGAATTTCCAATTTGAGGCTTGCGCTGATAGCAAAATGCCGAGTTCTTCTTTAAGAATTCAAATCCAAGCGCACAATGAAACCCTTTAACCATTATGCCCCGTTGCATAAACCTAAAAAAATGGCGGCTGCACTGTGCAAAATGCAAATGTCAAATGCGAACCCACTTAATTGTTTTATAATAGAAAGTTTTATTTTTATTTTTTTTTCCTTATTATTGTTAGTGTGTCGATCTCCATCAACACTTTTTCTTTATCTTTTATTCAAAGGAATAACCTTTGAATTCCGTTAAAAATGTGGCATCTCGCCAGTGAGTTGTGGCGGCCTGAAATATTCTTTTGATCTAGTGCTGCGGTGTCTGGCCTGAAAAACAATAGAAATGTGCAAATGTCGACTGGAAACACTCATTTTGAATAATTGTTTTTGTTTTTTTTTTGTTTAAAAATCACACTTGGCACAAGGTCAGCAATAAATAGGAAAGCAAAAGAAAATTTAGAAAAAAATAATAAAGGAAGTTATTAGGAACCATTTTGATTGGAGGATTCATTAACAACTTCCTGTTGAGTGCCCATGATTAAACTCAGCTGGTGTTATCGTCTGAAAATGTGATACAAACCAGCGGAATGGATTTTTTTATCCATTTATTGGGTTTTTTAATTAATTTTTGTCATACAAAAATAAGTGAAATTAAAAATTAACATTTTTTTTGTAATTATTTCCAGGCCTTGGACTAAACTGGGTCATTATTGACCCTAATATTAATTAATTATAATGTTGAGAAATAAAAAGAAAATATTTTTTTTCTATTTTCTTTGAATTTTGGAAACGTCGTGTGAGGTCACGCTACGAAATAGAATTCTAAAACGGAAGTTTTAGGTCGAAAATTTGAATCATTCCCGTAATTTCTATTTTTATCGATTATAAAATAAATTAATAAATATTTTTCTTTTTTTAAATGATGATTTTTGAGCAGCTGTTTGTCCGGAATGCACTGTCCACTTGGCACTCTAAACGCAAGCCCAGACTATTTAACTTTTTATTAACTTATAATTTGTAGCAATTACTAGGGGCTGATCCATTTGTGAGCCATTCGGATACACAGCGCGAGTCTCGTTATTTTATCCGAATTTTTTAGTTTTTATTCGAGAAAAATATTAATGGACTGTGCTAGGGGTTAGGGTGTAACAAATTGAGTTTACTCGAGGCATCTGGCATTAGTTTAATGTCGATTTTGCTCACATTTTGGCTCGTTGAGTGTTTTTATTGAGAACAAATGTTGGAGAAAATGAATTCGGTTCGTGGATTTCGGGATAATATGTTCGGATCGTTACGGAGAAGGTTTGAAATGTTGTGTTAAAGTGTTAATTTTATGGTTTAGATTTTTTTTATTATTTTTATTATTTATTTATTTTAATTTTTTTAATTTTATTTTAGTAACCGTCGTTTGACGATGTCTCATCACAGCGACGATGCGATGCTCATTCCTGGAAGCGACAGCTTCTGGGAGCCCGGGAATTACAAAAGAACGACAAAACGAATGGAGGATGGCTTCAGATTGTGTAATGATTTGATTCAGTTGATTCAAGAACGAAGTGACATTGAAAAAGCCTATGCGAAAAGTTTGAAAGGGTGGGCGAAGAAGTGGAACGAAGCTATTGAAAAAGGTATAATTAGAAACGGTCGATTAAAATTTAATTCCCATGTTTGTTTTTTTTTCGTCGTTGGTGGTGCATCCAAAATGGTGCCCGTTGTAGCCAATGGCGGCAAGAGAGTGTTATATAAATTATACTAATAGGTTTGTCAGATGCTGAAGGGGTTGAAAAGTTGACATTTAAAAATATCAAGAAAAATCGAGATTTGTGCATTATTTTGGTAAAAATTTGGTGGAAATTAAATTTTTGGTGTTTTTAAAAAAAAAATGGAGTTCTTTTGAATTTTTGTATCTAAAAAAAATGTTTTGTATTTTTGGTTTTTATTTTTAGGACCTGAATATGGGACAACTGAAGCCGCGTGGAAAGGAATTCTCGTGGAAGCTGACAGAAGATGTGAAGTTCATATAGGAGTGCGTGATCGTATTGTTAATGAGGTGCAGACATCAGTTAAACAATGGCAAAAGGACAATTATCATCGGTCGATGATGCAATTAAAGGAAAAGAAAGAAATGGATGACCAATTTAAAAAAGTAGTAATTAATTTTTGTTTTATTTGAGTAAATCGATTGATTGAATTTGTTTGTTTAAAGGCACAAAAACCGTGGTCGAAATTGTTAGAAAAAGTAAACAAAACGAAAGCAGATTACCACACGGCGTGTAAAAACGAGAGATCCGCAATCAACCAAGAAAAAAACGCGGTGGGCGACAGTTCGATCTCGCAAGACCAACTGAAACGAATGCAGGACCGCGTATCAAAGTGCAAAGATGAAGTGCAAAAAACAAAAGATAGATACGAGACGGCGCTGAAGGAAATCAAGGATTACAATCCGAAATACATGGAAGACATGACGGCAGTCTTTGATAAGTGTCAAGAAATGGAAGAGAAAAGACTAAACTTTTTCAAAGAAATGCTCTTCGGAGTGCACGATTGTTTGAATATTGCCAAGGAGCCGTCGTAAGTTGCTTCAACGTGTTTTCGCACACTTTTCGCGCTAAGCGAGCTTTAATGTGATGCAGGTTGCCACAGATTTACGAAGAATACCGTCATACCATTCAGAATGCGGACGCCAGCAAAGATTTGAAATGGTGGTCCAATAATCACGGCGCCACGATGGCCATGAACTGGCCCCAGTTTGAAGTGAGTTTTTTTGTGCTCCGGGATTCGAAAAATGGAGGAAAATCAATAAATATTTCGATATTTATTCATTTTTTTATGATTTTTCTTGAAAATCAGACACTGGAAGAAAAGATCTTTATTTTTTTTTGAAGGACCCAGGGATTGTTATTATTTTTTTTTGTTGTTGTTGTATTTTTTTATTTTTATTTTTTTTTATTTGAGAAAATTGAATTTACAACAGGAATACTTTGAAGAGTTTCGTGAAATTTCACGCCAAGTTCGACGTCCTGTCGGTCACACTAATGAAAGTGGAATCACGCTGATCAATCAGAGATCGGTTGGAGATGAGCAGCCAGTAATTTTGATAATTCAATAAACTAAAAAAGAAAAACACTTTTATTTATTTTATTTTTTATATATTTTCTGTTTTTGTTTTGTTTCTGTTTTATCCGCTGCACATCTTGGGAATCTTCTCAAATCTCGATCGATCTTTGTTGTCTTTCTTTAGTCTTAAATTCGTCACATATTTTGGGATTGTTTTTTCTTAGTTTCACTGTAGTAACCTGTTTGGTGGCGGTATCTTGTCATTTTATATTTTTACCAATCAGTTTCTGTATTTTAATTTGTGTTTTTGTTTTTATTTTTAAGGAATACACGCCAGAGATTCACAACATATCGAAGAAAACATCGAAAGGCAATATGGGCGACGGGCCAGTGACCATCACTAGAATCTCGACCAATCAGAAAGTGGAGAAAGATCGCAAAAAGGACGTGGTGTCGGCGCGAAACTCCGATTTATCTTCTACGTAAGTAAATTGTCGTCGAATGCGAATTTATGATGATTTCTTTTGGGTTTTTTTTACGTATTCGCGCCATTTTTTGGTTTTGATGGAATGAATTTTTTGTTCTAGTCTTGATAAAAAGATTTCATCTCCGTTTCTGAGTTTATCAACAACTTCTTTTATCAGGTTTCTTTATTTTAACGTGATTGTGTTGCGTTGTAAAATTTCAATTCCCAAACGGTTGATTTTTTTTGTTTTTTTTCCTGTTATTTCTTTCTTCTTTCTTGACATTCTTCAGCCGTAAGTCGTACAACCCGTTCGAAGACGAAGATGATGATGATGATGTTGATGAGGCAGACACGACTTCCATCTTGACCTCTAAAAAGTAAAAATTGTTATATCGCAGCTAAGTGGCCAGGCCCCGTTAAATACCGTTATCCTCACTGAAGCGAAAATTAAATGGAAAATTTTATTTTTATTTTTATTTATTTATTTTTTTATTTTTTAGTTTTTTCATGTTTTGTTTTTTTTGCATGTATCCGCGCCATTGCTTTATTGCTTCATCAGTACAGCACATTATATAATATCGAATGTTATGTGCCAAACGATAAATTTTTATTTTTTATTTTTCAGATTTTGTTTTTGCATATTGAAGAAATTTATTTTTTGAATTTATTTATTTATTTTATTGAATTTAGCGAACAACAATCAATCATAAACTTATCCAAATAACTTTTTGTTGCGGAAATTAATAAATAACGATTATTTCATTCAATTTAAAAAATGTTTTAAAATCCTTTAGCACTATTAGAAGCTTGTAGTTAGTTTTTGAGATAAAACTGATGGAGTAATAACACCACTTAACAGCATGCTTTACTGACTGACTGCTAGTAAAAGCTTTTAATACCGAAAGAGCTAAAGTAACTGTTATTTTTCTGCTTATTAGACCGCCTCTAATCAATATCGATCTAACAAAACCCGATTAAACATTTATTGAGCCGATTAATTGCAATTATTTGATATTTTAATTTCTCTTTCTCTATTTGTTTAAAGAAATGGAAAGCAAGACAATCCGTTTGATGAAGATCAGGATGATTGGGACGACGACACGCACGACGGATTGGTCGATAGCGGCGAACAAGGAGTTCCCGTCAAAGCGCTCTACGACTATGATGGCGCCGAAGCGGATGAACTTACATTCAAACAGGGTCCGTTAACTGCACAAATTTGCCTGTTGGTGTATTAAGTTTTCTTTTTCTTTTAATTTTAGGGGAACAATTTGAGAAGTTAGAAGATGAGGACGAACAGGGCTGGTGCAAAGGAAGAAAAAATGGACGTGTAGGACTTTACCCAGCCAATTATGTGGAAGTTGTTCCTTGAACGTCTTATTCTTTGGGCATTGATTCATTAAATTTAAGTGGCTTCTTTATTATTATAATTTTTTGTTTTTGTTTTTAGTGATACCGTAATTTCAGCTTTTAAATTATGGCGGCAGTTCGATATTATTAATTATTAACTATATTAAAAGTTTAACACTTCGTTTGCTCAAAATCAAATTGGACTAATGCGAAGATAAATGTCAAAAGAAAAGAAGAAAAAAATGTAATTTTTATTTGTCTTAATTGATAAAGAATTTGATTTCTAATTACTAAAATCATTTTATTTACGATGGAATTTGAAATTATTAATCTAGGATAATATCGCAGTTATGAATTTTTATTTGTCCACGTCCCCTTGTAAATATTAAATTATTTAACACCCCCTTTTGGCCAATTAGGTTTAGTTATTTGTATAGTACGAGAAGGCATTAATTCGGGTGTTGGCTTTTTTTTTTTTTCCTCCTTGTTTGGACAGTACGATAATGCAGGACAATTTTTTTTCTAACTTCCGGGTCCAAATAGTTAAGAAAAAAATAATAAAACTAAAACAAAAAAAAAATTTTGATGGTTATATGAAAGTTTGAATATAATTCAGGTAAATTTGTTGATAAAAGTTTATGAATTAGATGGGAAAAAAATAAATACAAATTTATCTGACAATCTTAAAATAATTGTAAAACTGTGGAATTTATTTCGTTGCTAAGTTTTGTACATTTTTCATGACATTAATAAACTTAACTGCATTTATTTTTCGAGAATTTGACGAAATCAAAAGAAATGTTATTTACATTTATTTTAATTTTCCCCCGTGTCCACTTTGTATATTTACACGTGTTTTTTATAAATAATTATTTATTATGACTCGAAATTCTGGCCTCAATCGACGTTAAACGTTTCCCCGAACATGGAAAAGCGAAGTAGAAACGGCTGCACCGGACAAGAGAGCGTGGAATAATCGCTTTTGAATTTCGGTTTAGTTTTCGCCCACTTTCGCACGTTCTCTCTTTCCGCTTCCAACCGCTCTTGTTCCTCTTCGTCCACTTCGGTCTCCAAATCTTTCCCGCTCGCTAATTTGCTCGTTTCAACATTTTCCGTCTCGCTTTTCGCATCGTTCGCGCCCATAACCGTGGAATTCATCTTCGGCTTTTCGGAATCCTCGCTCGAATTCACCGATTTCTCATCCAAAGTTTGTAAAATTGTTTTCGCCGATTCGGCGTCCAAAGATTTCTCGACGATCTTCCCCATCGCCGTAATTTTCGACCCGCTTTTATTCGCATTTCTCTCGCCCTTTCCCGGCGGTTTCAATTTCGCTTCGTGCTCCACTTGCTGTTGTGCCAAATTCTTAAAAATCTCAAACATGTCTTCGATTTGCTTCACCGTGTCCGTTTCTCCTCCGCCGCTCGCCGACTCGCTCGCCTTCGTTCCCCCGTTGGTCGCCGCCTTCACCTTCTCTTCGAACTTCCTTATTTCCTGCTCCCAAATGCTCGACTTCGACGTCCCGATCTCGTCGCTTTTCAACTCGGGTAAATCATTCTGCAAAACTATTTTGCCATTTTCAGCCGACCCCTCGTCGTCCTTGACCGTCACGATTTTACGCTTCCTCACGTGTTTCTTTCGAAAAACCTTCAAAAAATCGCTTCCTTTCTTCAACCCATACGCGCTCAACAAATCGATGTTTTCCTCGAACCGTCCGAGCAATTTATCGTCCTCCTTCTTCTGACTGCTGCAACAGTGCACTGCGGAAATGTCGATCGGATGCGCCTCGGTATTAAACACGTAAGCATTCACGTCCAGAATGCAATGGCCGTTGGTCGTCTGGAAGACAGTTCCGCTGCTACCGTTACCGTGAATGAAGTTGTCGGTATCGAACAACAAATAGAGATATTTAGTCGTTTCCGCTAGGAAAAACGATTCCATCCTGTCTTCTATTTTATGGTCTCTGACATCTTTGATCTGAGACGGAATTTTTATCTTTAAAAGTGAAATCTTTGTCAAATATTTTAGGATTTACCGTCGCGTAGCCGCAGTGGGTTTTCGCACTGTGTTGAATCGATTCTAGAATGTCAACGCCCATTTGCAGCAACAAAGGATCTTTCGTGGCTCTGTACAGGTACATAATACTCTCGATTAACTCTGAAAAATAATTTAATTAATTAACCAATTAGTTATTTTAACAAATTTATTTTATTCACCGGGTCTTAATGGATATCCTTCGCGATTTACATGCGTTTCCGATAGAGGTATGTTGTAAAACTCAGGCGTAAATCCATATTGCTTCCAGATTTGATGATAATTGTGTAAAGATTTCAACCCTGCTTGAATATCACCCACTAAACTCTGCAAAAAAAATATTTAAAAATTGAAAATCATTTACAAATGTCGACTTACGAGTACTCCGGGCCAATACGCTTCCAAAGATTGAAATAAGGGCATCGTGACGGACCCTCTCTGCATATTCACCCACATGTACCAATCATCTTTGAGCATGTATTTCTCGATTGCTTTTCGATATTCTGAAAAAATTAATCATTTTTTGTTAAAAATTGTTTCTAGTTTCTTAAATAATTCAATTTACCCTTAAACATCTCCAATAGTTCTGGTTTTTGGAATAATATTGCACCTTTGACTAAATATTCGTAATACGAATCGACCCCAGCACCTATGCCGGAGTCGATGGCGGTCCAGGCCCCCGTTAGGACATTGATGTGATTGCCGACTAGGTTGATTTTCGATTTTGATTTCCACATGTTGATTAACGCCGTCATGGCTGCGTTTTCAAACACCGGATCGCCCGTTAAGCGGCTCAACGTCCCAAATTCAACGATGTACGAAGTCACGCACGCCGTACACGTCACGGGCGTCTCGTTCGACGGTACTCCGTGGCGTAGATTCACGGTTCCGTACGGCATCTTCGTGGGGGTGTCAAAAGCGGGCAATAATCGACGACCTACGGATTCTGCCAGTCGCAATAAAGGACCCGAACATGGCCAACCATCTTCCAACTCCATTCCCGCTTTCTTGTATAGTAAATGCGCGGAAAGAAGTCCACCGATTACTCGGATGTTGGTCTCGAAAACCGACACGTTGATGTTGATGTCGAATTGCGCTTTTTCCGTGATCAATTTAGCGACTCTTTGGAATTCCGTGAAGTTTCCCAGCAGTGCCAATGTGTCCAACGCGTCGATCAGTGTCAAAGAGAAACTGTAAAAATAAGTATATTTTCAAATATCGTAATGTTATTAAATTTACACGCGTACTACCTTCCCCACGTATCGATTCCATCGCACGACAATGGCCGTAATTCGTCGTAAGGATACGCGTACTCGATGTATTTGTCGTAGGCATGATAGAACATTTCCTTAACTCTGTTCCTGTAATTTTGCAGATCATTTTCTGTAAATTTCAAGCAAATAACACCCGGAGTCGTCAGTGATAGAAAAATGTAAACAAACTGCATGGGCGCCGCCATGTTCTTCGCACAGGATATGACACGACACGGTGTCATTTAATACTTGTTCCGGTTCTTGTCGGCCATTATCCTTCTGCAGTGTGGTTCACGTAAGTGGGTTTGATTTAATCCGTAAAAATCAGCCTCATCCTTTAATATTTGGTGCCAATTTTAGCCTTAAAGTATTACGGATGTTTTTCTAAGCGTGTAAAAATGGCGATAATTTGAAATCGTGTGTTTTGTAGGATGTTGATGCCCAAGAAAAACCGCGTTCAAATCTACGAATATTTATTCAAGGAAGGTGTTTTGGTCGCGAAAAAAGATTTCCACGCGCCAAAACACTCGGATACCTTGAATGTACCGAATCTACACGTAATCAAAGCATTACAGGTAATTATTAGGGAATAATATGGTGCACATTGCGATTTATTAAACTTTTTTTTGATCATTTCAGTCGCTACATTCTCGCGGATATGTAAAGGAGCAATTTGCATGGAGGCATTTTTATTGGTATCTAACGAACGAAGGGATTCAATATTTGAGGGAATTTCTTAAACTCCCACCGGAGATTGTTCCATCGACGTTGAAAAGACAACAACGTCCAGAAACGACACGTCAACGGTCGAGAGGTGCGAATTTTACAAATTAACACTAAAATGTAAGCGAATTGGGCGGTTTTATTCATATTTTTTGTCTTATTTTCTTTAGTGCCCGATGTAGCACCGCAAAAAGAGGGAGGAGAACGTGACAGATACCGCAAAGCTCCAGGACCTGGTGGTGACAAAAAGAGTGATGTTGGAATTGGAATGGGAGGAGCTAACATGGAATTTGTAAGAAATGGAGAATTTGAATGCTAATTATGTTTGAATTGATGTAATTTTGTGCTTTTTTTTTTGCTTTTTCAGAGGGGCGGTTTTGGACGCGGTCGACCGAACTAAAGAACATTTTGTAATTTTTGAGGAATAAAAAGAATTTGACTCATTTATTCGTTATTATTTGTCTCGTGTTCTTCGCGTGGTGTTTTAAGCTTGTAATTTTTGGTTAAAGATAGCGGCGATAGTTTACGTCCACTTGTCACTAGAGGTCGTTCGGGTCGAAAGAATTCAAAATGGTATGACGGTTCGGCCGGCATTCTGTTAATCGGCAAATTTTCCCGTTTACCACGTCTAATTCCGCTGCTCTTCTGCTACACTACAATGGCGTATTTATTGAAGAATTCTAGATGGTAGTGTTGCTAAATGATCAGTTAGAAATCCAGATTAAAAATTAAAAAAATTGGAATTATTTTCCCGTTTATTTTGTAGGCTGAGAAAGTTGTCCCAAAATTGCCGGTTTATGAGCTCGAAAGCAGCAACAGACGTTGTGTTGTGCGGAAAATTGCCTCGTCGTGGTTTAATTCAAGTCAAGGGGAGCGAAGCGTCGAATTTTCTCCAAGGTTTAATCACGAACGACATGAGACATTTCGACGACCACGACACCGGTAAAACAAAAAAAATCAAAACAAAAACGAAAAACAAAGATAAAAAACAAATTTCTAACATTTATAAGAGCCTTCATCCCATCAACCTAATACTAAAATCGGTAGACCAGCTCAACCGCTTTCATCCGGTAAACCATCAATATTCACTTCTTAAAAAACAAATAAACGAATAAATTTTCGATCGCAATTTATTTTCAATAGTTTCAGGTCCGAAAAAGGCGATGTATTCCCTCATCCTCAATCTCCAGGGCCAAATCCTTTACGACACGATTGTATACAACATGACGCCGGGAACTAAAGGCAGCAACAATTTCCTCCTCGAATGTGACGCGGCTTGTCTTTCGGAACTCAAAGACCTCTTAGCGAAATACAGACTCAGAAAGAAAATCGAATTGAACGACGTATCCGATCAATTCACCGTCTGGGTTTTAAGCAGTTTCCCATCTCCCGATGCCAAACTACCCGCCGATGTCCCTCCACCGGACGTAGTTGATCCCAGCAAAGTGACCGTCCTCACCAAAGATCCACGAACACAAGTCGGTTGACCCCCGCCACTAATTTTCCATTTATTTATTTATAAATTTTGTTTTTAGTCGCTCGGCTTCCGCATGATTCTCCCGCCAGGAATTGACCCGAAGGTGGTTTTGAAGGACCCCGTGATAGCGCCGGAAATTAGCGACTCGTACGTGAATTTGCGCCATCGATTGGGCGTGTGGGAAGGGGTCGACGACGTGCCCCCCGCGCAGTGTTATCCGTTGGAGTGCAATGCCGACTACATGCACGGAGTTAGCTTCCATAAAGGTTGTTATGTCGGTCAAGAGTTGACCGCTAGAACGCATCACACTGGGGTTATCAGGAAGAGGGTTATGCCTATTGTGTTTGAATTTGAGGATAAGAATTTGATCAATAAGTGGACCGCGATTGAGAACGAGTTGGGAAGAAGTGTGGGAAGGTTTATTAGTAAGATTGGCAAGTTTGGATTGGCGCAAATACGAATGCAAGAAGGGCTGAGTTCGTCTTTGATTCAAGTTAAGGGCCACAATGGGCGGTTGGTCACGTACAAACCGACTTGGTGGCCTGTGGAGGCGCCGAAAGACAGTTTGGTTGGTGGGAAAGGTTGATGTGAAGATTTGTAGTTGTGGATATTGTGAATAAACGATATTTTTTTGTTTTGTAATTGTTTGCTTTGGATTGTTGGTTTGTCGGTTTATCAATAGATGGCGTGTGTGTAAATAAGCCTCGTCCGAAATCAAAATAGTCGTTTTAGCGATGAAAAAGTGAGTAGAATCAAATTGTGATGTCGTTTAGGTTGGTTTTAAAATTATTTTCTTGTTGATTTAGTGTTTGTCGAGTTATTCGACAGATTCTCCACGCGCCAAAATGCAAGTTTAAAAAGTGAGTTTTTTTTTTTAAATTTTGTTATTGATTATTTCTTAAATTCTCTAAATTTAGCCGTCAATATTCGACGAATAAATGGTCCGTGGACGATGCGGTAGAACTTATTAAAAACGAAGCGGTGGAAAAATTAGTTGTAATGGCCGGCGCTGGAATCAGTACCCCGAGTGGATTACCAGATTTCAGGTATACCGTAATGTACCAAAAAATCACAAAAGATTTGCTAACTTTTATTTTTTATTACAGAACACCGGGAACTGGGCTATACAGCCAGCTAGAAAAATACAAACTACCGTACGCCGAGGCAATATTTGACTTAATGTATTTTGAACAGGACCAACGTCCATTTTTCGATTTGGCGAGAGAACTGTATCCGGGGAATTATCGGCCCAATGTCGCGCATTATTTCGTGCGATTACTCCAAGAAAAAAACAAACTATTACGGATGTACACGCAAAACATCGACGGATTGGAAAGACGTAATCAAATTGCGAAGACGGTCGTGAATAATTAAAAACAAATTTTATTATTCGATTCTTTTTAGTGGCTGGAATTAAACCAGATTTGCTCATCGAGGCTCACGGTACTTTCTCCGGTGCTACGTGTATTCAGTGCAAAACCACCTACGACGGTGAAGCGATTAAATTAGACGTCCTGAAAGGATTAATACCGAAATGTACTAAATGCAAAGTAGACAGTCTGATTGGTAAAATTTGAATTTGAATTCATTAAACGTGGTTTTTATTATTTAAGGGAGTTGTAAAACCGGATATAGTTTTTTTCGGTGAACAACTGCCGGCAAAATTCTGGACTCATTTCATCGATATGTCGGAGTGTGATATGCTCATTGTAATGGGGACTTCATTAGAGGTAAAGAAAAAAAGGGAGAAATGAATTTGTATCATTTTAGTTATTGTTTTTTATTTTTATTTTTGAAAGGTTGAGCCGTTTGCTAGCTGCGCTGATTCAGTGAACAATTTAACACCTCGGTTATTGATTAATAGAAATGCAGTTGGTAGTTTTGTTTGTAGTGATAGAGCGACGGATGTCGTTTTAGAAGGCGATTTAGTTCAAAATGTCGAATTATTAGTGCGGAAATTGAATTGGTCCGGTGAATTAAAAAAAATAATTGATAAAAATGTTAAGGAATTGACGAATAAATACCCAAAGATCAAATAATTTAGGTTGATTTCGGTGTATGTTGGCTAGGATTGTTGTGTTGATACAGTAATAAACTTGCTTAGAGGATGAGGCTTTTGTGCTTTTATTTATTTTAGTATATTTTTGTATTCTCGTTTACTTTATTACTTATTGGCATCAATACCAGCAGTTGTTCTTTGCCGGTTATTTGCATCCCCGGTGTCATGGACAGGGAACAGCCGATCCCTCAACAAGTACCAGACACTTAGCGATCTCCTGTGGGGAGCCTGAGGACTCCTGGAATAGGGGACCCAATGAAATAAAACCAAAATAATATCGTGGTTCATCCTCTATAATCCGCTACTGTATTTAAGTAATTGTATTTCAAATCGAACTAACAGTAAGTTCGAAACATCAAAAGATGATGCACTTTCCTTTTTTTTGACAGATTTCTGTTCACGACATGATTGGATTACGTTCATTAGACAAGTCTCTATTACCTTAACTCATAAATAGCGATACTAGCGCCGCCTGACACCAGGTGGCGCTACCATCGCCATTTTTTTTTTTTTTTTTAATATTTTTTTTTTCCAGTTTGTTAATAGGTCCGATCGGCGAACCCCAAACGAGTGTTTTTGTGTTCTTTTGACGTATTTGGCGAATTTGGCGTTTGGCGCTTTAATGGTTTTGGGGGTCTTTTGGCGAATTTGGCGAGTTTTCGAAGTCCACGCACATGCGCAGTAATGGCTCGATCCTTCGTCTTTTGTAGTTCACCTTATTCCCGCGAGTCTCCTGCGCTCGTTTCCGAAAGATTACACGTGACGTCTTCCCTTTTGAGCAGTGATTGGCCCAGAACCGAGCCACTATTGCGCATGTGCGCGGACTTTGGATTTTGCATCTAGGTTCTGAGCGAATCACAGCGTCGCTTCAGTCGCGTCAATGCAAATGTATTCCACGTGATTTATTTGTACTTTAAAAGCCACTGCACTCGTTCTTTTAGCCATTCGAGCTTGAGCATCAGATGTAAGTATATATTTTCTTTTACTGTACTGTACTGTACTGTACTGTCTTGTCTTGTTAGTTTAGTTTGTGGTCGGTTTTTATTATTTAATTATTCAGTTTGTTCCCCGTTTTACTCATTTTATGCTTCATTTTATCCATTTTACGTTTCATTTTATCCATTTTACGTTTCATTTTACCCATTTTATGTCCCATTTTACCTATTTTACCCATTTTATGCCCCATTTTATGCCCCTTTTTACCCATTTTATCCATTTTATGCCCCTTTTTGCCCATTTTATCCATTTTATGCCCCTTTTTGCCCCTTTTTACCCATTTTATGCTTTATTTTTACCCATTTTATGCTCCATTTTACCCATTTTACGTCCCTTTTTACCCGTTTTAATTTTTTTTTATCCTTTTTAATTTTTGTGTTCATTTATCACTAATTTTATTTTCTTTTTTATTTCAGAACGTTTTAGCCACCAGCCAGAGTTCAACAAGTGCGAAACATCATTTTATTATGTTTTTATTAAGTCCTTATTTGTAATTTTTATTAAAATAATAGTCATTTCTTTTTCAAAAACAATTTCTAAGTCCTTTTTATTTAAAAAAAAAAAAAAAATTCTAAGTCCAAAATTGAAAAATAAACTATCTCTTTATTGCATGAAAAAGGTATACAGGAAGCATGTAGTTATTTG
>JAQIXU010001118.1:0-20434 GCA_034701245.1 Strigamia transsilvanica | reverse complement strand
AACTTTGACGTCATCAAGGGGGTCTTTAATGTGTGTTGAACAAATCAAAAGGAACTAACAGCTGTCTTTTTTTTTTTACTTCTCTCCTCTGATAGGAGTGGAAATAAAAAGAAAAAAAACTTGGGGAGTAAAAACCCACCGTCCTTGGCTGTATTTGAACTTGACTTTCAGTTTTTCTATAAAAATCTAATGGGGTCGTTATACATATCCACAAAAATGGAGATAAAAAATAGATAAAATCGGAATGTGTATACATAATATTTTTTTTTCTACTTGTCACTTGGGTATTTGACCCAGCGAATGTAAAAAAAAAAAGTGATGAATTTAAAATGCAGAGTGCTCTTACATGCTTATTACCCAACTTGGTTGATATTGCACAAGCTTCGCAAGTCAGACATGCGATGATCAAACATGAAACATATTTTGATTTATTGCAGAATGAGAGCACTTATCAATGACGCACGATTGGAACATCGTTTTTGGGCTGAAGCTTTACTAACTTTCAACTATAAAAAGATTTGAATCAGAACTGGCTTAAATAATTCTGTTTTTGGTTTTTGAAGCTAAAGAGCTTGTTCATTTTAATCCTCTTTAATAATTCACTTTCCACTGTTTTCTTAAGTGGTTAGCAAGCATATACAAGGATGTTTCTATCCATGTGTCAACTTTAAAGGCCAATGTCGTGTTTAGCATGAACTATAATTATTTAGAAAAGTAACAAGTGTGCTTAATATTGGACTGTTTATCTAGGATGTTGTTGATATAAATAGTCTGTTTGAAGCAGGACACTAGCTATTTATATACAGTTTTAATAGCAGCAGTTAATACTATACAAATGTTAGGAACACAAGATGATTTTTTTCTTTTCTTGATACAAAAAATACATCCTCTATGTGTATAAAGATGTAGACAGATGGAAATGATTTTTGCAGTCATCTTACCACCACCGTGGGACTATGTCTTCTAATTTATTGTGACTGTTGCTGCACACCTGGGAGGTTCCTGGTTGACAATTTTCGGACCGCTTCGTGCAAGAGTTGGATCTCTATTAAAGTGTATAGTTTGAGACCTTGGTCTGCATTGGTAGATTAATTCTTGTGTAATTTAAGACGTAAATAAAGGACATTAGAACTCTGTGTACAGTAATCCCTTGATGTGCGCGGTTTTTTTCTAAAAACGGGTTTTGCATTGCATGGATTTGTAATGTAACCCCTGCACAGATGGAGGGACTACCGTATTCTGTTTACAAAAGGGAAAGACGTCACATGTGCAAGATGTCTAGTTGGTCTTTACATTTTGGAAACACTAGGCGCATTCATAAAGTCATTTAAACTTGTTTACATTTTTTAAATTAGTCTAAATGTAAGATTTTACATGTTAAATTTGATATTTAGACTGGTTTAAAAAATTTAAACAAGTTTAAACGTCTTTATGAATGTGCCTAGTGTGGTTTTATCGGTGTTGCTACGAACGCAAACTTTTAGTCCAAGTTCATGAATACGTTCATTAGTTCATGAACTAATTTCACGAAGGTGTTCACTTTTGAAATTGAATTAAAAAATGAACTTAGTCTGCATCAAATAGTGAACACGGACGAAGTTCACTGTGTGACAAAAATTTCGAGAATCTTACAAAAATTTACTAAAATTTTGAGAATTTTTACAAAAATTGATCACAAACACAAAAATTTACCAGAATTTCGAGAATGCAAACAAACATTAACCAAGAGTTTGAGATAAATGAACGCAAACTTTTATTTCAAGTTCATGAACTTGAACTAGTTCATGTCTGAAAAGATTAAAGTGAACGTGATCGTGAACGCGTTCAAACGGCCTTTGAACATGAGCGTGAACGCATTCACAATTTCTTGAACGAGTTGCAACACTGGGTTTTCTATGCATCTAGTAATTATTTTGGCATTTCTACACATTTTTTTCATTCCGAGTGATTACAAGAAGTGAATGTACCTGTAGGAGTCTCAGCTTTACAAGTAGGTCTACACTGTGGTAGTGCATTCCTGTAAGGCCCAATATGTTAAGATGTTAAATTTGGTGGATGCATCGAATTAGTTATGCTTGTAAATTGTCAATTATGAAATAAATTGATACACAACACGCACATACACAAAAGAGGAATTTTGCAATAAATTCGAGGTTATAGTGCTAATTAACACTGTGTCATGCACGATTGTACTAAACAGTTGCTTTTACTATTGATTAGTTTGTTGTTGTAACTATAGGAATCGTTCAAAACATGCGCCACATTTAAACATTACTCTCTATCAATTACCGACACTGTAGTGTTGCAGGCCATTGAATACGTTCCAGCGTTGAGTGCTCGTTTTTGATTCCAGCGTCTCGAGACGAGGGATATGACCTGTTAAAGGATGTAATTACGTGCGTTTTAATTTATGTTTATAAGCTTTTTCTTACCTCTCCGTTGAAAAAGCAAAACAGACAGGCGACGCATAAACCCTGGAAAAATTCAAAAGAAAAATAAAAAAATAAAAAAAATTAATTTTTTTTATTTTTTAATTTTGTTTTTAATTTTGTTTTTTAATTTTGAAAAGGTGTACCTGAGATGAAGTGAAGATGGCTGAAATAATCTCATAATACTCGGCTCCAGGTGAGTCAGTGTCAGGCCTAAAAGGCATCACAAGATAATGCAAACCCAAGAGAGGGATGAGAATAAGAGTGGCGCGAACAGCTTTTCTGTAGCAAAGAAGAAGCTGGTTGAATGTGATTAGCAAGTTGAAAGGAAGAGGACTGATCTGACCGCTTCTCGTTGACGTCATGTGAATTGACTGCCCTCAATTTGGTCACCAGTACGACGACAATATTGATTAAAAAAACCAAATTGGCCTGCAAATCCAATTCGATCTCATAATCAGATTGAAAAATCTAAGTGGAAACTAATGGAATCCTACCACCATTGATGCCAATATCGGAGCTGATAATATCAGGGTGAAATTACTGTTGTAATCCGACCAACATCTTAAAGGAGTATTAAATGTTAATAATAATAAAACGACAGGCGCATTCAAAGTTTCCATTTTTCGTGGACACTAAAAACTGCCATAAACCATCACCAAAAACCCAAAAATCTAAAGACCAAAAAACGAACACATTCACAGTTAGGCATGTCTTTATCTTGTTTTTATTTCTGTTTATAAAAACACCAAAAACCACAGAAACACACACTTTGAATGCACCTATTAAAAATATGAAAATGGTACTTACAGTACAGTTTCTTTGGGGAAAAGGCATCGAATACTTGCGTAAATGCACGTCAGGAAGAGTGGTACAACTGAAATAATTGTACATGTTAGGGGAGCTCTTAGTAATTCAATAAGAGACCTTTTTCTATACGGATGCGCACCCCATCCCAGAATGTAAAACCATTTTAGGATGCCATGGTCGTTGACAAAAGCGACAACAAGTAGCGTGTGCAAATACAATCCTTCACAAAACATCCAAAAGTAATTGCAGACGAGGAAATACTGGATGAGCACGTGGAGAATTTGACATTCTATCTGTGTAAAAGAAACATAATATCTAATCAAATTGCTCTTGATTAAGTTGATGTTGATGCATCCAGTGTTATAAAGACAAAGTATTGTATACCGGGCGAGTCTTTTTTTTGTTAGTTTTAAGTGTCTTTTTATAGTTGCTCGTCTCATGATGCAATCAAGGGGAAAGCCGCTTTTGAAAACACGGCTAATATTTCCCGAAGGGATCGTATAAAGTGGAGTTAAGAGAGACAAAGTATGTGGTGATGGGAACTTACTGGGTTTTTCTGGATGACCTCTTGCGTGATAACTGAGGTGTACCATATTATCCAAGCTGTGTTGTTGATTATGAAGGACACGAAAAGGTTCTTGTGGATTGTGATCCTGGTGCAGTCTCTTAAAGTTCTAGTTTTTGGAGATGGATATAATAGTTGTTTGTTATACGGTGATTTTTACAGTAAATTTCTGCTTGGAAGTAGGGGATGGAAAAGTAATTTGTTCGGCAAGTAATTTGATAAGTAAGCAATTTTTCAAGAAAAATGTCAATGCGTGAAGTGGATTTGACTTTATCTTAAGTTGGAGTAGATATACGGGGTGTTTACTTTAAAGCAGTCATGTTGAATAACTTGGAAACTGTTAATGAAATCAAAGATCCAATTGAACAAGCAAACAGGAATGTCGGCTGGCTGATTTCATGGTTTCACCAAAAATGACCTTTGGTCTTTGATGTAAGGCCAACCATTTTCTAACTGTCTTCCAATTAGAAAGTTGTAGAGCATTATTTGTTTAGTACAATGGCATTGTCAAAGCAATATGTTAATGATTTTTCATTCAGGAAAGTTTGGAAATGATCGATGTAATAATTTGGGCGGGTTGTCATTTTTATTAACTCACCCACATTCCTATTGGCTAGTTCAATTGGATTTTTTAATTTATTAAAGGTCTTTAACTCTTCCTGACCCAACCAAGGGTCAATATGGACCCACAAAAGTGTTTTTTATTTTTTTTTCTCTAAAAGTAACAGGATTATCTTTCTGAAAATGCGTTTATTTTGTTTTCCTATCATAACAAACAACAACAAAAAATATTAAGTTCAAAAATTTAAAAAAAAAATAAATTTTGACTTCAAACTCAATAATTTCTGTCATACTCTTTTGACAAATGAAAAGTTGGTTAGATTTCAACTTACTGTAATAATAATGAAATAGTCAAAGAGTAGAATCATTTTCATAGATTATTGGAAAAATCTTTTGGCTTTGGGTCAAAAATGACCCGGGTTGGGTGGAAAAGGGATTTTTGTTAGGTTGGTACTGCGAGGGTTAAGTTATTCAACCTAGTCACTTTAAGTAAACACAATAGCTGCGTAGAAAAGCCACTTCGACTAAACAGCATTTTTAAACTGCTTGACTGAGGGTTACCTTGATCTAACTTAAAAAATAGCAGCTGATTTAATCTGCTTTTAGTCACATTGGCCATGCGCACAACATTTAAACCACAAAACATGTTTAAGTACAATTTTAAACATGCTTTTTGAATGCAGTTACGTGCATTACTAAGGGTCATTCATTTTTGAAAGCCAAAGGAACGTCTGTAAAGTTGGCTTTGAATGAATACACTTATCGACTTTTCTTTTGTTTAAATTTAATTCAAGCGTAGCACATCTAACTGTCCATTTGAAACTGAGTCATAAAGGCCAGTTGAGAGGGGCTAGCACGACACAAATGTTTAAATCATTCAGGGTAACTTTAAATTACTCGTAAAATGTATCAATTTTCCATTCTACAACACGTGAGGCAAAACAGTGAACTTGTTTGTTCCTCACATTAACTTAAATGAAATCAATTTAAACTCACCTAAAAAAGAAAAATACTCCAAGAGATATAACCAATGCCACAAGTGAGATTGAATAACCCACTATGTAAATATTGTTCACTCTTTGACGCAACTAGAAAGAAATAAAACAAAAAGTGTATTAAGTTCATTCATAGTTGTCATGACAACCTGATTTTTAAACAAAATAGACAATAATGTTTCAAGTCAAATTTTTCAACATTGATGAAACAAGCAAAACATACGAAATTAACATAGAAAAATGGAATTATTTTTATATTTTTTCTTTTTTTATTTACTTTTTCTTTTTCTATGGAAACCCCATTGGATATTTTTTTTTCTCTTTTTCTTTCCAATGGGCTGCTTTCAAGCGGATCTAGAATATAATGGAGTTTATGTAAAGATGGGTATAACTCCGGCTTTTACTCTAAAGAAAACTTAAACATCTTTTGTGCCATCACGCGGATCGAATCTGCAAGCCTCTTCTTTATATTCATTGATTGATCAAACTTGAGCGATGAGACATGCACGATATTTGCATCGTTCTATCGACCCAGTGGGAGAAAGAAAAATTGAGCAGCACCATCAAATATGTCTACACGCGCTTTTAAATTTATCATACACCATGATACATACTTCCCCGACCTTTTCTCTTTTTTTTCTGCCTTATTTATTGCGTCGTTAATCTTTTTTATGGAACTGAAATTTGTTTGATAACATCAAGTTAAAAGGTTAATAAAACGCGTTTAATCCATTGGCTATTTAATGATTATTGAGGATCATAATAAATGTGTGTTGTAAACAGTGTGGTACTTATAAACAAATAAAAAAGAAAAGAAAAAGAGAAGTTTTGTTTTGCAATGAGAAAAGCGAGGTTCTTGAACTTGGGGTGATTTCTTTTTCTCAGGGAAAGAATTTACAGTTGAAATGTGGCATGCAGTGTGTATTATGTGTATAACCAGAACAATGACCTCAAGTGCAAGAGGTCGCATTTGGAAAGATGAATTTCATTTTTTTTTTTTAAAACATAGCATAACATGTTTATTTTCCACATCCCCACGAGAAGTATTGCATTATGCATTAACTTCCGGTACAGTGTACGCTTTAATTGGATCTTAGAGCAAAGCTTTCACTTTGCTATTGATATCCAACATTCAATTTTGCTGGATATTCTTGCCCAATCTCTTTTTCATTCGTTGGAATCTTGCAATGTCTTGTGACATATCCGAATTGATTTGTTTTCTGCTCTCTGGGGCTGGTCGAATCTCCTAGGAATGCTATTCCTGCTGCGGATCCAACTTTTCTCTTCCTATAGAATTATGGAAAGTCTTACACTTTTTTCTGAGACTTTTGTGATTCACATTACTCCAGCAGAGAGTTGAATAGGGAATGAGGTGGGGACCGATGTGAAAATGGGACCTTTCTTTCAAAATGTCATCTTGTGGTTACTTGTATACATAAAGACATAAAGGTGAAGTTCAATTCTGCCTTTAGATAAATTTACACGTAAGAAAACAGACCCAAAAAGGGTCTTTCAGCTCTTTAATAATGCAATAGCTAATTTAGGATGCATAAAACACAACGGAGAAAAAAGTCAGGTTGGGTACAGAAAAATTAACTTTCTGGCAAGCCGATGCAACGAAATGCCGACCTTGGTTTTCAGGTGCAGAAACTTCTGTTGGCAAAGAAAGTAATGACCAGTCGTAATTTCTTTTAACTGGTCTCAAATATGGCAGCACTCAGTTCGCCAACGACATAATTAATGAGATATTTTTTTTTAAATCAGCATTATTACTTTTGGAGTATCTATAAAGTAAATATATATACTCTGTTTATAAAAATATATTATTAGTTTAAAAATTAAAATGAAAAACAAATCCTGAAGAAATCCATTTTGTGTTGCATAGGGATGTGAGTGCCGTTAAAAGTCTGGTGTGACAGATTAGCACCATTGATTCTGATAGGCTTTTCTGTCAAGTCTATACACACAGAAAAGTCTGTCGGCAGATAACTTTATGAGTACTAAGCTTTAGCGTGCAGACTGTGAGCACCTGATGCCCCGAATTTGTGTTTATTGAACAACTAGCTGTTCGATGGTCAATGTAATCCACCTTTTAATTTGACATTTGGTGAAAGTGTAATGTCGGCAATGACCGTTTAGTTGATCCTGTGGTTTAGGTTTCAGTAATAAAACTCGCATTAAGCCGAGTAAACTAGTTGTATGCCGTTTACAACTGTGTGATTGACCTCGTGTTCTCCCGTGTTTGCAGGTTGTGCGTATATATACATACGACGAGGATAGGTTTGTGTTTGCTGTTGGCTAATTTCTATTTACATGAAAAACTAGTTCATTTTATTTTGTTTTACCACTAAACTATTCGACAGACACCGGAAAAGCGTGCAATTAATTGGCAACAACAACAATTGCACCTGCCAAGCTAGAAAATCAACAAAAACGTTGATCCCACACAACGTGCTCCAATTTTGTCAAAACACATCTTGAATGTAAAGAAGATCGTTTTTGAGTAAATTATTGCGAATTTAGCAGTGTAGATAAGCACTCGTTTATACAACTTACAGCTAAATCTTCAGTGTCCACACATGATGTATAATTTGACCACGAGGCATTGGTTTCTGGATGACGGAACCACTGTGCGTCCGGCATGCACGTTTTGAGAGCCGTACCTATTCGAAACACACAATGAATTTTTGAACCTTTGACTTTAAATGGAAATATAATAAAAATTGGAAATTCACCCACGTCTCGAGTCAAAACCCACGATAAAGTGAGGACAAGGTCCATAAGCCACTTGACCAGCTGGAGTTTTGTTCCAGCAACTCCATCCGTCGAATGTTCTCGGACAATATCCTGGAGTGTCAAAGTCAGATTCTTCGTATGAAAAATGTTGGCATGTCTATGAGTATGACCACATGATAAAATTGCAATATTTTTATGTGACGTACCGTTTATATTCGTAATGCACTTGTTATATGCTATTTCTGTGAAGAATGTCTCGCTTTCGTCGTAAAATTTGTCACTGTAATCCGTGTCCATGTCCTAGAAGGGAGAAAAGGATTGAAAAATGTTGAAAAATTAAATTATTGAAGACTTTTTTGGATATGATCTTCGGGCGTGTCAGATGGGATCACAAGATGGGACAGTTTGTGGGAAATTGATTCTTATCGATCAGGTACAAGGTGTTATCTCTCGTTGTTGCTTAGCCGGTGACTAGTGCATGTGGATACATTTATTTCTGTGTAAAACATTGAATGTCTGTTTAATCTGATTTCGCTTTAATTTTAAAACACGAAATTGGAAAAGAAAAAGAGCTAATGAGATAAAACGTGGCATTTGTGCGCGCTTTTCACTTTGCGAAGACAAATGAATTAATCAGGAGAATTAGTGACCACAGCTCTGACTTGTTTCGAGCAGTGTGCTAAAGTTGCGGTATAATTTAATCTAGGAAGATTTCATTACGTAAGATTTTTTTTTTTTGAGAGAAAAAAAAAAAGCTCGTTTCCCGGAATTTATTTTCGAAATTTTTTTTATCTTTTTATTATTTAGTTATTGAGTGTAATATAAAAATTCAGCTCAGCACTTAGATTTTACGAGTGAGCTATGGTTTTCTAAGGAAGAGAATTCCACTCGGAATTTTCGAGCTGCAATGAACATTTTAGGAGATCGCGTATTGGGTCACATTTTTATCAGCAAGTTGTCCATTAAACGAATATCAGCAGCGCAACTACTGTCAAAGTTTATAGTTACTACGTCAAGGCATCTCGTGTTCTGTTTATCCACCTTAATGGCAGTTCAATTCGAAGGTGTTAATTAAATTTGTGATACGAGACGTGAAACCGTCACTGAGAATCACTATTTACTCGTATAACTTTTAAGATATACAATAACTCGTTGATTAACTAGATTTAGGCGGGAATCGTCGAGGTTTGGTGTGTGAGAAACATTAATAATTTTTTACACATAATTCCACGATCTGTGGGCTTGTAAAAGAGGAAATATGGAGTGGGGGTTTGATAAGCTGCCCGTGATTTTTCCTGCGATACATTGATCTTCCACTCAATAGTGGGAACACGTTTGTAACGAGTTTTCAGCTCGTTTCGTTTTTCATATTTCCGGCTTATTTTTGAATTTTGGTGTGGGTGTAGTGAGGGAAGCCTGGAGTGGATTTATAAGTTCCCGCAGGAGCAGGGTCCCATGCGACTGCAGAAGCCCCAGAAACACCAGAATACCGAAACAAAATTTTTTCCTAAAGAGAAATATTTAATAAGAAAAAATTTTAAGAAATCTTTTTCAATTAGAGCCTACGTTACAGATCATAAATCCGCCTTTGAAGAAAGCAATTTAAAAATTTCTACAACATCATTTCTTTTGTCTATTTAAGTAATTAGACAAATACGATATTGAAATTAGATTTTTATGCATATCGTAGTTTTGAAAATCAATTTCTTACATTACTATTTTTAAACTTTGGTATAACTATCAACCATTTAATCGCCTTACAATTTTTTTTTATATTTGCTACTTCTGCATTCCAATTCGGTTGCTAAGCCAGCTTACAGGCGGAGCTTTTTAGCTCAACCTGTATTATTATGATACTAATTCAGACAAATAAGTTCGTAAATGTTTTTTTTATCACTCCCCCCCCCCTCTCTCTTTCTCTCATTTACATTAATCTTTTTATTCTCTTGTTACTCGAAATTAGAAGCTGCTTAATTAGTGAGGGTGTAACATAGCATGTGATTAATTTTAAAATCAACCGAGGAAAATTTAAATACCACACGCAGACACTACTTAAACGCATCTACCCATATTATTTTTTATTTCATTTAATTCCTTTCTTCTTCCTTTTCGTTCGCACGTGAAAATATGCTACTTGAAACCCTTGTTAGAATAACTGAGAATGAAATATCGATTTGGGAATTAACTCTTATAATGGATTGGAAAAAGAGTCTTTGTGAAGACACTCTCGTGTCGCATTTTTCCGAACTCACCTTGTCGGTAAACATAAAAAAAATATTACGTCTTAAGAGTACTTAAATCACATGATTCGCATCTTTTTGGACGGGAAAAGGTGCTTAGTCGCACTCGATGCACATCAGAACGGAAAACAACATGTAATCTGCTTTGAACACGCGGTTAAAGCTAAAACTAGATGCTTTTACATATAGAAAATATCAAGAGGAGAAAGGAAAACAAGACAGTTGAAATAATCGAGTCCGGAAAGAAGAGATGCGAAGGCGAAAAGGAAATGTCTCGTCCAAATCTGCTTAGTGGTTTTTGAATCCCATTAAGTGCGGCTCTTCTGTCGGTCAGATTGAGGCATAAGCTGGCAGCAAATAGCATTGTATTCTTATTAGCCGAATTTGTTACTTCTAAACATATACACAAGTGTGTATACACACTCGCGAGTTGTTTAATGCGCCGTAAAAAGACGTTAAGAGCGAGATTAGGAAATAAGTGGTAACTATACTGGCTTTGATGCGTTATTTGTCAGTAGTTAAAAGTGATGTGAAATTGGATAATGGAGAAATATGAAGGTAAAGGTAAATTGTAAGTGAGGGGAAAAAAATCAATGAAGCTCGTATTTTTTGAAAAGTGCCACCTGCCGTATACTTAGTATAGTCTAGATGAAAACGCAGTTTCTTGTGTGTTTAAGTCTCATGTGATATTGGATCTGTGAGTTGCTGTCAAGGTTCCATCAACAGCAAAAGACGTCACTCTTTATTCTAAGCACGCAATTTTATCCAGTTGAATTGAATGCGAGGAAAAAATTCACTATGGTGATGCGACATAAAACCAGTCCGCATGCGCCCTGCTTCACTGATTGTCCTGCTCGAATGCTTTCAGAAATTCAGCATCGGGTGTGATTGAATTAATTTCAGTGGAAGGCAAGTGTGTTTATTCTTGGATACGTAATAAACTTGTTTTTAAATACGTACATTGAGCGTGATGACGGCGGGTTCTTTTATTTGCTGCCCCTGAGCTTCACTGCGGAACATTATTGGGGTTTATTATCCGGAGTGTATTCATTTCGGATTTCGGTTTTGCGCTGTTTAATCCACTCGGGTTGACTGATTAGGGTAGAATTTACCTTTATTTACTTAAAAGTGAATCTCAGTCATTGCAAAGTGCAGACAGGGCAGATTTTATTTTGAGTTGATTTCTTGAGTTGATTTTTCTTGTTTTTTGGCCGTTTTAAAAGTTTTATTTATTTTATATACAAAAAATCATCAAATTATTTCATTAAATATCAATAAATCTGCTCGAAATATTTGGTTAACCAAAAAAATAGAGAATTAGTGTCTATGCTAATTTTTATCGATAGAAATTCTTTTGTTGCGGTGTTTGTACTCGGATTTGAGGGACAATTTTGGCTACTCATTCTGCCATGAAGATTGCGCACATTAATACGAACCAGCGCAAACTCGAGAGCAGTTTAGTATGGGTGTACACCATGTGGATTTGTTTGCTAGGCAAAGTTGTAAAATTTTCGCTAGTTCCAAGGGCGGAAAAAGTCATTAACCCTTGTTTTATTGGGTCAGGTTTCCATCGTTATTCCAATATCGCGTCGTGTATTTGTTGTTTCTGCTTCACTTCCTCATTACACCAAATGGTCACTATTTGTGCTAGGGCGCGGCAAATGTGCTAACCACTCAGGACATTGCGTCCTAGCTTTCTGGTGTAATAAAATGCAGAAAAACAGAATGTGAGAGTTGATTGATTTATAAATATATTTCGGTTGTGCTGGATGTACATGAATTATTTATATTACTGTGTGCGTGCTTGTGATATAAGCTTAAGCTGAATCTTCTGGTCTTGTTGACTGAAAGATGTCCCGTATTGAATTTGTATTAACATTTCTCTGGTTACCATCAAAGAAAACATTTTATTTACTCTTTTCCCATCTACCCGATCTCTCCTGCCTCCCATTCCAACAAATTTCATTAGTTTCTTATCAAATTCTGGCAATTACCTACAAATAACGTCAACACTGCGCTCAAAACGACTACAGTAGTTTAGTCAATTCTACACTGCGTTCATTTAATTGAATGGCATTGTACAGAGACGACTTTTGACAACGATTGGCTTCTTTTGGGACAAAACGTGATCCTTAAACTTGCTTCTAACCAGTTTTCACCGCAGTCAAAAGGAATTACACACTGGTTTCCTTCCAAGTTGTCTAAGAAAAATGGATATTCTGAGTGGTGGTCCAACGGGAGTAGTTAGTAGAGCAAATTTATATACTATAGAGTAAGTACTGACTTTAACGTTTTATCAACGCTCTTAGCAGTAGGTGAAATTGGATTTTTGTGATTTTTGAAATTGATTTAACGCCTTTTCAGAGTGCAGGTGCTGCAGCTTTGGAAATAGATAACAAAAGGGCTATTGAGGCAGTGCAAATTTGCATTTGCCGCTGATTTGATTGCCAAACTTGTATTTTCATACAATGTTTTAAAACTTGTTTATAACATCAATAGAAGTTTTCATAAGCTGATTAGTTTGCAGACCAATTAGGGCAGAAGCTTGAGGTTTTTGAGTTTTGTCACCAATAGATTCCCACAGGGGTAGCTGGTATTAACTACAAGCGTTTCGGTTTTATATACTTTTCTTTCTTCAAGTAGAAAGAAAGAAATGTGCAAGTTCCTGCTCAGAGGCGGTTGGATTCTGCCAGCGAAGGTAAAAAGGGGGAAATGGTGTTTTTTGTGTTATCTGCCCAGACAGCACACACAGGGTTCACGTTTCAGCCTTCCTCCGATTTTTTGTGTGTATTTTTGCTTCTCTTTCTTTACTCTCTCCGTTTGGAATATCTTTAGGTCATCAATCTCGGAAAGGACAGGTCAGGAAGCAACGCAGTAATTGACTCACTTTGTCATGGCAACGGCGGTGCAGTACACTAGTATAGTAAAGTACATACCGATGTCGGTTGGAATTTAATTCATCAATCAAATTGCGAACAAACTTGTTGTGTGAGTGAGTTTGATAGTCGATTGATTTTTCGCAGCGCCACCAATCTTTCCATTTGTTTTCAAATGGATTCTGGTGACGCCAAAGACCCCGACTGGGATTTGTAAATGCAACTCTGCAGACAAAAGGGTTAAAATGAGATCCTTTTTTATTAAATCCCTGTGTACAAGGTTTTATAGAATAAGTTAAAATCGATAACTTAAAAGAAACTTTTTTTTAAATTTTTCCTTTTCAAGTTTGTTGATAAAATACGAGTTGATTGAGGTTGATCGATTCTTTCATTACAACGCTGGAGTCTTAAAGGTTTGGTCAGTTGATGCCCAAGCGAGAACAACAAGTCTAATCACTCAGGGTTTGCTGAGGAAAACATTGCCAGTTTGTTTTACTCGAGAGAGGAGAAAATAAAATTAATGGCTGCATAGCTTCTTCATTTTTAACGCAAAGTCAAGCTTGAGTGATTTTGTCTTATTTTTTTGAAAGAAAAATAGAATTTTTACATTTTTATTTTGTTTATGTGAAATTGCGTGATACATTGTGTCCGTCGCGAATTCCGACACATCCAATCATAGTTTTTCCTTTCTAGTTTGGATGGTAACGGTGGCAGTGACACGATGTGACGAATCCTCTTTCTTTGTGACAGCTGGTCATTCTTTAGCACGAAGGAATCGGTGCTGTCGTCTAATCTCAGTGCTTTGGATTGTGGGATTGCGGACCCCGATTTGATGAGTTTTTGGGCGGGTGAAAGAGGGAGAAGACTTATTGGAATGAGGTTGAGATTCCTTAAAAGTCAAGCACATTTATCAGGGCTAATGGAATCTATTTTATAATATGAAAAGGAATTATGATCTCCAAAACCAAGCGAGACCTGTTGCGCAATTTTTTTCTATTCAACACATGATAAGTTTGTTGGGAAACCGAAGTTTCTTTCGACTAAGCGAATGAAAATTGTATACACTGGCGGTAGTTATTTCCAACTGAGCAGTAAAACGGAAGTAGGGCGCATTTATTGAAGGCTTTCTTTGTAAACCACATTTCGAGTAAATGTTGGATATCCGTCTCGGGGTACAGAGGCGAAGCAAAGTGTAATGTGCAACTCCTTTCTCAAGCTGTTAAGCTTTGAGTTATAGTTTTGTTTGGTGATACAACGCCGTAATTACAGCTGCTGTAAGATTATTCTTCGTGTTAAAGTGTAATGCCAACATGAGTGCATTTGAATTTTAAATTTTAGAAAGATTGTCAAGAGGGATGAGTTACAGAATTACAGAACATTACAGAATATTGTTATTAGTGTATAATTGCAAAAGCATTGCCAAAATACATTTTCAATTGCATTATGAAATTCATTAATAATTAAATTCTGTGAATTATGCAAATTTAGAAATATATTGTAAAATATATTTTTGATCCATATGGTTAAATTGGCAACTTTTGTCTTTGATAGAAATGCTCATTTTATATATTTTTTAAGTAATAGTAAAAAAAATTGAAGTGTTGGTCAGTTGTCTTTGCCAGTTTTATCTTGAGTTAAGTGGTAACATCGAGTTTGAGTGATCTTCACTTTTTTTTTTTAGAAAAAGTAAGAAACAAAAAGAAAAAATGTTTTTTCTTGCTACACATTCCAAGCTTTTCATCTTGACATTGCACTTTTGTCACCACTCACTTGTAATGCCATTGACGAAAATGCCATTTTCTTATCGGTTTTTTTTTTCTCTCTTTTTTGTGATTTTGGCTGTGTCAAGTGTTACAAATTACAAAATGTGATTTGAACCAAGATTTCGGCCATATTAGGAATTAATGGTTGTCAATTCTTTCTTCCGTTGTTAATAATTTGCCGACATTTCAACGAATAAATCATGTCTGCACTCCAAAAAGTTGCAACTCGATTTAAAAATGTAAAAATTTAAAAAGTTTTTCAACATGTTTTGAATTTTACATTGAAAAACTGTAAAGAAAACCGAAGTAGAATTCAATAAAATTCAATAAAGAATACGGTTTATGGAGAATTTTGAACGTAAAAGTTTTTATTTGACGGAAATTGGTTTATTTGGGTTGGTGTTAACATTTCACTCTTGATTCTATTCCTTTTCGTTAAATTACGAGTTTCACCGTAAAATCTCAATAAAAGTAGAGGAAGTGACAAATCTTTCAATATCCGAAATCTCATTTTGTTTTTGTATTGATCCGCGGCCATCTTTTAAGCACTGACAGCACAGCAAGTGAGAAATGAAGTTATGCCGGCAAATTATTCATGTCCCACCCTTCGTCAACTATTTATGAAACGAGATTAATGATAATGATGAGACTTCACTTTTAAACCAAAAAATGTTCTGCTAGGTCGACGCTTCACTGCACAAATCCCAATTATGGCAATTAATCCGAACGTGTTGAATGAGGCGTGGATTTGCACTTGTACCTTCTTGAAATTACTAAACAATTATTTCGTTTTATATTTCCGAATTAGAACGGGATTTAATACCTTGGAAACTAAATCTTAGATAGAAAGTCGCGAGTAAATAAAGTTGGAAGTAAATTTTTTTTTTTTTTTTATGGAAATTTGTGTTAAGGATTTTGCGTGTTGGTGTCATGTTTTATATGTACTCGTCATTCACAGATATCTCTTCAGGGGACACATTTTAATGAAGTTAAAAGAGGGAGAAAAAAATCAAGTTAAACGTTAATCGTTGTCGCTGAATTTTTAAAATGATTTAAAAATGATTTTTAAAATTAATTAAATCCGGGTCTAAATAATAGTTGAATATATTTTTGTCTTTCTATTGGTAAAAATGTACAGAAAATATTTTATGATTCATAAATGACACTTCTAAATCCCATAATTACAGATGTAAATGCAAACACCATAAAACAAACAATTAAATCTAACAAGTGAAGTGAAATTTTTAAATCCTGCTCATTTGAGGTAACCATAAATTTTATTTATAACAAAAAATATATTAATTAAACCAAACCAACTACTACTGTTACAAAATAAATTTGAAAACTTTGAAAACAAGCTTCCCCGCAATGCAACATTTGATTTAAGCCAACTTTCAGGCGGAGTTTTATTCTAATCACGCGATTCGAGAAAAAGCGAAAACAAATTGATTTTCTGAATTCTCACTTGTATCGTTGGACACGTGTCCACCACTCGGTTGGTGGGAGTTAATTTGGAACCCCGGGATGAGTTAGGATCGGGGGGGGGGGTGCGGGGAAGGGGACCCCCTTGTTTGATGAGCGCAATAACAAAGAGAACACACTTGATTATGTGTTGATGTACGGCTGAATGAGATTACACGTGACCAGGAGCAAAATTCCATACAGGTAATTTTGTCGCGTGGAATTTAGACAACGAGCTCGTTAAACGGGTCACAAACTCGGATCCATTTTTGAAAATACAATTTTTGATTCTGATTGAAATTCATGAGAAATCGAGAAGAATTTTCTCGATGAAATGAATTTATGCGCAGGGAGGGCATTAACAAGACTAATGTGCGTTTTAACAGTTTCTAATACGCATGTATTAATGCAGGTTGGCGATTTACGAGCGCTTGTCACTGGGAATGGATTAAAACAGGAAGGCCAAAAATAAGTTATTTTTCATGTTAAAGTTTTACCGCGCGGGAAATTGTAAGTGTAACTCGTATATCGTGTAAATTATGCAGTGGATTTATGGTGCTAATGGGGATGAATAAGTGATATGGAGAAGAGAACACATTTGCCTTTTCCTTAGGAAAATGAGGTTAAACGCGTGAAATGAGGTTGGAACGGCTGGAACAAAGGAAAAGTGGTTAATTGCCCAACTGGTATTTCGTTTGATCATATCTAATTTAAAGTAATCGAGCTGCAGTTTGCACGTTTCTCTAATGACGCGCATGAAAAGCACAATGAGAAACGATACAAAATGCCTATTGGAAATAGACAATAGCATTGCAACAGTTTGCTATTTATTTTTAAAGAGAAAGAAAAATATAATTGACAGTTTGTTTGCTCGGCTTTTGTATGCTTTGATTAAGGTTGATGGGATTTGCTTCATTTTCTTTAATAAAAGAAATCTGAAGAAGAAAAAAATGTTTTTTTTTTATTATCTTCTTTTTTTGGATGGGATTGTGTCGTGATTAATGATATATTTTTTTTTTTTAATTTTTTTTTTAATTTGGTAAAATGCTGTGGAATTGATGGTATCGATTAATGCGAGGAGAGTGATAGTCATTTGCGATTTTATGATTTGTTGCTTGCACAATATTGTGATTCACATTAATGATAAGAGCGAAGATTTGCAGCGGCCACATGATGACTGAGGGTCTCCATGGAACTTGGATGATTTGTCTGTGCGTTCATAAATCCAAGCTACTGTGACAGTTGTGTGTGTTTGTGTGTTTGTTTTCTAAATATAGACTGGCGTTTGGGTTTGTGATAATCACAAAGAATCTTATTGGAACATGTCACGTGTTTTGTGATTTCTATCAACACATGCAAAGAAAACCGGATTGCAACGGAAAAATCGAATGCTAACAGAAATTGGTCTAAAAAGTAAGCAACGATTTGAATAAAATAATTAAAAATAAACCAATTAGTTTGTTGATGCAAAAGTTTGTATTTTTTTTTTTTTTAATTAAAATAAATAAATAAATAAATAAATAAATAAATAAATAAAAAAAAGTCGAAATTAAGAATGAAATTGATGGTCATACCTGAGGTGGGTTTTGTAACAAGATGTGCGGACTGGTATTTGGCCGTGGCAGCTTTCACCGCAGATAGCAGTTGAATGTGGCACGCGGCAGTAAAAGCCCGACAGGTGGCACTCCCCCATCAACTGTCAACTCGTTTCGCCAGCAGAGTGCAATGGGTTCAAGTTGAAACATTCCGTTTTGGTGGCAAATGAGACGAGATTGCGCTTGATTAAAAATCAAACAAACAAAAACGAATGGAGAAACAAACGTCCCCGAGTTTGTTTATTTCCATTTTGATTTTTACGGCGAAAATGATCAAAACCAGGCTCGGTTTTAATGGCGCAAAAAAGAAGTGGGAGGTTTTAAAATAGATAGGATCATTAGGCTAACAAGGTAGACACGTTGAAGCTGGAGAAAATAAATAGGCTGAAGGGTACGAGGTTTCCGCTTTTTAATATGGATTTGGTTTCGTTTGGAGTTAATAGGTGGCGAAGCAAAAACACGACATCAATCTTAGGTGATGGCTGCACGTCCGTTCGATTTTAATGCGTTTTGATCAAGTCATGCTTTATTAGGTAGGAAAAAAAGTGTTGGATTTAAAATAAATAGTGGAAAATAGAATTCATTTTCTCTAGACAGAAACAGAAATTGAAGTTGATGGATTAAGAAAGTTGGGAAATGAAAATTAATGCATTTTGAAATTATTTTTTTTTTCGTTCTTCTTTTTTCAGCTTAATAAAATGAAAACATGTGAAATTGAAGATTAAGACGTGTTTGCGTTTGGATATATTGATAAGGTTGTTTGTAATGATAGAGCGCGATGAAGCTTTTCAGAGACTTTAATCCTATTTTTCCTGTTTGTTTTTTTCCTTTCTTGAGCGATTGGAGGAATCGAGACTCGAATTGAGAAAATGGGGCAACAAACTGTTTCTTGCTTCCGGCAAAAAAAAAAAAAGAAATCGTGAGATTGGTTGGCTGGATTTATTTTTTAATGGGTCCCATCTTCATCTTGAAAGTTTGCATGGTTTGTTTACCCTTAAGGTCATTTTCGTGTAACTGCCTGGCATGGAAACGAGGCTCTATGCAATGAGGGTCTCTTTTTTACAACCGATGCAACTTGCAAGGGACAAATGAAAGTGTGATTACGGATACAAAGAACTTTTGGAAATAGAAAATGAAAATAGATAAAGTGGATGCTGGGGAAGTTGCACACATTGGATTTTTTTTGTGGGTATTCGTGCAGTGAATGGCGAGAAAAAGTCGTGACTCGATAATTGTCTTTGAGTTCTATTGTGATTTTAATTAAGATTTTCGCCGGCTTTTAAGTCATCAATAAATGGATGGCTATAATTACTAAATTTTTTTTCGAGAATTGTAAATGCATTGTTAAAATGCATGTTTTTTCAATTACATTATGAATTGTAATTATTTAATACACAAGTAATATGCTTAAATTAAACAATATACTGTAAATCCTCTCACAGTGCAAAAATGAAGTTCCCCGCGCTTTATTAGAGGCTCGCGGTCTAATGGAGACCCGCGCATTACGTCAATTTTTTTGTTGTTTAAAATATTTCACAATAAAATAATCAAAGAAATCCTGTAATGAAGTGAAACGGAATTGCTAAAAGACATGAAACTTGTAAAATTCTTTTGTTGCGTGAAAACCTTGACGAGGAATTGCACAAAGGAAACAAAACGTGAGAATTACTTGTATATGGTGAGTGACCTTGCGTGTGGTTGCAGAAATTACAATTCCTTTAAATCTCCATAGAAAACTGAGTTCATACAATATGAAGCAATTAGCAACTTAGCTAAGCAGTTTTCGGTTTTGAAATTACCTGTTTGCCTTCTGCTGTACTGCAACACACGTTAACTCGCTCCACAAAACATTGTCAGATGTAATAAAAGATGCTGCTTCAGCTCAGCGCTGGTCACTGGATGAATTCGAAGGCAATCAGTAGAAAGAATAAACGTTTTGCTGTCACCTGTCATCAAAGTGGGAAACTGGTCTCGTGACAACAGTTGTCACTTGCCACTTGGGTGCGCAATCATTGGAACCCACTGTTTGTTATCTCTATTCTCTATGATTTTCTTTATAAATATGCAGTTGCAATCAAGTAATGGCTATTTGTTTTCTGCTTTGTTTGAATACATAAAGGGAAATCGGTGTGTTGAAGTTTTTTCATTCGTGTTTTGCATTACGTTTTTTTTTTAATGTGATTTTCTCTTTTTTTTTTCTTCTTTTTTTCTTTTCTCTTTGATGAGCTCTCAGTTGAGTAAACATGAACTGTTCGAGCCGCATCTGCTTTTCTTCTCACAGATTTCTCACTTTGTGTCTACCTTGTGGTTGATGTTTTAACTCAACATGGATGACTTTACACATTTATTTTGATTGATCATTTTTATTATTATTTTTTTGCTCTGTCATTTTTCGACTATATT